>CM020505.1:3453128-3533128 GCA_009823395.1 Thamnaconus septentrionalis | reverse complement strand
AGGGACGGTCCACTGGCGGTAGTACAGCGACTGTTCCGTGCACGTCATCATCTTACTCAGCAAAGGCCTGCACAGAACATGGGTCGTAATCATGTAATTCATGATTAATGCTCATCGTCTTTGGGATCACTTCATTTTTTTAAGTCTTAAGTGTAACACTGCTTGAAAACGTCTTTTTATTTTAAACAGGTTTCATTCAGGTGAATAAATAAACTGACTTTAAAACAAAGGTGTGGGTTTTAATGTGATATAAGCTGTAATTACACAGCTACAACAGTCTCTCTGAATTCAAAAGCAGAGAAGGCATTCATCATTCACGTCTAGGTCTTCTCATCAGGTTGCACTTTCACCTGAAGCTGCTGGCCCACGCAACGGACATGTGCGGCAGGAACGAGGTGCATCGAGGAAGGCCGCTGCTGTCGGTGGCTGTGATGATGTCATAGAGGGCGCGAGGCAGGAGCACCGAGGGAGGCCGACTCACCCCGCGCGCCCAGGAGCAGCTCAGGTGGAAAGAGGAGTCCAATGGGGACAACAGGCTGGACGAGGCAGACTTCGAGTGCTGCGGACGACTTTGAGCCGCAGGCAGAGCTTGCGCTTGAGGGCAGGAGTCACTCTGAGACACGGGGGCGTTTTGGCTCCGAGGCTGTGGCTGCAGGTGGGAAATCTGGGAGTAATTCTGCATTTGAGGATGTGGCTGGTGCTGGGCTTGACTTTGACTTTGTCGGGGAGACTGCATGGTGTCCGCAGCCACTTTCTGGACATTTGGAGAGGTTGAATTTTGGCCTGAAACTGGATCTGTAGTTACACTGTCTGGACTTGGCTGGTGCTGCTGGCTGGATAACAGTGGGGAGTTGTCTAGGGGTGAGAGCAACAGGGAGGGATATCATGACAAAATAAGTAATAAGACCAGAGGTGATGTAACCAGTTAGTTAAACAGCTGCTCATGCATATTGTCTTACTATGCTCTTGACCCTCCTCTTCCTCGTTGTCTGTGCTGCTCAGTTTCTCTGTGTCGCTCTCCAGTAGGTCACTTCCTGGGCCAGGGTTCTGGGGGGGTCTGGAGTCTGCCTTGACCAGATAAGCAGCCAGACCCAGCTCTTGCTCCAAGGTGGTTCGCTGAAGGTAGGAGCAGCTGATCATTCTGAGGTCGCAGTATTTCAGCGATCTGTTGAAACAGAGGATTCCACGTTCAAACATCACCTTCAGAGGAGCACCCGTATCCCTTTTATAGCACATCTACAACCTATGTTACTGAACCTATGCCAAGTACAATTCTGCTATTCAAACATTGTGTAAATTAAAATACAGAAAAGTTGAATGATTTTTGTTGGGGTGAAGCTGCAACCTGGGCAGTGATTCTCCAAGAGGCTCAGTTCCTGTCAGGATGAGGATGCAGGGAAGAGCCTCCAGCTCCAGGTAGGTTCGAGGAACCCATTCCGCATCCTGGATCTTCATCCAAGTCTGCAGGACACAGATATGGATGAAAAAAAAACTTTCACACTGAACTGAATGTGTTTTTTAAAATTTATTTTAATCTACACAAAGATGATGAAGAACCCACCTTGAGTCGGTCAATAAAGCTTTGTCCGATATTCAGAGCTTGGCTTGGATTCCCCAGGATGATTTCAAAACTCTGCTCCAGGCCCAGCTGCCTTCTGACTCTGGACAGCCGCCGCTGCGCCCACGCTGCCAGAGCCGGCGAGGGGATCCGCAGCAGAATCATGTGACCGTGGCGAGAGGGACACTGCTGGGCGGCGGTGAGCAGCGAATGCACAATCTCTAAGGTCTCCACCGTGGTGTGCTTCTGAAGGTTGTGCGGGTCACTGACTCGGCCAGACACCGCCATCAGGGCCACGCAGTAGTGCTGGATCAAAGCCGTGGTTCGAATGATTGCACTGTGCAGCTTAAGAAACCTGCCAGGGGAAGACGGAGAAATGATGGCATGGAATCCGCTGACTTTGAAGCGGCAGCGCAGAGTGAATGTGTGTGCGTGTGTGAATGTTGATGTACTTTTCTTCCAGGGCAGTGGCCATGGTTTCAAAAGAGGAGTCGTAGCGCATCAGGGGCAAGCCGCTCCCTGAATTGGTCAACTCCAAGAGCTCTGACAGACCAAAGTAGCGGGTCGTCTCGTGATACAAGTCCACGTCCTGGACACACGGACACAAACCCAGTGATGGTGAACATTAACCTCATTTTTGTGCATTTTTGCGAGGGCTTGACAGCTCTGTCTTACGTTGCTGAATGCAGAGGGCCAGTGGATTTCGTTGTAGGGACTGATGCGGGTATGCTGTGTCTGGAGAGCAAAGGGGAAGGAGGTGACGTGGAGAATTAGGATGTTGGGAGCGTCTCTGATCTGGCGGGAGTTCAGAAGCTGGTCTGCCAGACCCTGGCTGTTGTCTGCGCTGCTGCAGGAGGCACTGGATGAAGAGGCCAATGAAAGGGGAAAACTGAACATTTGCTCTTATTGTCATCAAATGCTCTCTTGTTTATTTGTTTTTCTCAGCATCATGCACACACACACACACACACACCTATTAATGTCCCAGTGAGCATGATCGTGGACTAGGATGTAGAGTGTGTTGGAGTTGCTCTGAGCTCCCCGTATGAGGTTCTCAGTTTGCGCCTGGGCGCCGTGATCCATCTTGACCACGTAGCGCTCAGCCTCTCGCTGAGAGACGCACTCCTGGTCGATACCCTCCAGGATACCTAACCCACACAGAAACCAAGCGGGACGTGTTGGTCAAAACACATTCAAGCAGGTGTAACTGCCAGTGAAGGATCGAGGCGAGCGTCACTTACCAGACCTCCAGAGATTGAGAACGGTCTGCTGAAAGGTGACCTCTGAGGGCGGGACCAGGATGAGGAAGCTGACCCTGTCGAAGGAGCCCAGGTCCAGGTTCTGTGTGCTGGAGTCAGCGATGGCACACACGTGGGACAGAAGCTTTCTGGCAACTGCCAGCTGGACAGGCCGAACCTCTCGCCACTCGACAAAGAATTCTGGATTTTGATAAACACGGTCACATGATCACAAAGAATGAATGTGCTTCTGTCTCAGCAAGTGTTTGACCTTTATGCTTGTTTTACTGCTGTGCAAATTTAGAACAATAAGCATTCAAAACACTCAAAATCCCAAATCAACACTCCTACAAACCGTGGCTTACATCTAATATTTAATCGAACCAAAAAGTGTCACCCAACTACAAACATGAATGTTCTTGTCTTCAGGGTGCATGTACATCAATAAATGGATTAGAGCTATAGGTGAAAATTAGGTTGATCCTGACGTCAGACAGGAAACATATTCATCTACTCAACAGTCCCCAGATGTGTTTTCACACAGCACAGAGACTAAGGGAAGACTTTCATACACATTGAACCTGTGTGTTTCCTACCCTGGCAGGTGTCTTTGGAACTGGAGGCTGCGTCATTCCGGCCCGGCGATTCCTTTGAACTCTCCGCCTGTGAATCCTTTGGACTGTGGCCGGTTTTAGCACTCCTGTCTTCAGCTGATTCCTGACTACTGGACAAAGAAGACGACTCACTGTTCTCCAGGGTGGCGTTTTCCAACAAGGAGTCCAAGTCTCCTTCTGAGGACCCGGTGAACAGACGAAGAAGGTCAGAAGGTTTTAAGCATTTAAACATCTGCCCTTCAAACACAAGTGAACAAGTATTTAGACACACCTTGACCGAGGTAATTACAGTAGTGGATGAGCTCTTGGGCAACGCCGGTGGAGAGCTGGTGGTTAATTTCTCTCAGACCGTCGATGGGTGAAAACATGCTCTCGGCCAAAGCACGACACTGGTGTTTACCTTGAACAAACACCCAAAACAAACCATAAAAGCTCCAGGACTGACAACTTGTATATATTTCATTACAGTGTTTTTCTATTCATATGCATATAAAAACTCTCACCTGTCACTATCACACAGGATTGCGTTTCCTGTTCTGGCGCAGTGACAATGACGACCACATAGTTTGTGTTTTTCAGCCGTCCTTCCATCAACCCGCTGAAGGTTTGCTGGATACCTTGAGCAAGAGATCTGATCTGGTCCCCAAGCACCACAACACACTCCCCAGAGGACGATGCTGCCAGCTGGGCCAGCCATGTGAGCTGGCTGGTGGAGAAGGGCTGGTGGCTTTGTGGAGAAGAGGGAGAGAGATACTGGGGAAGCCCAGGCAGACCTAGTGGGGTCTGAAGACACAGGAGAAAGAACATTCTTACAATGTGCCACCATGTATTTCATTTGATTTATCCAGTTAAAAGTGTTGTTTTTTTTGGTTTTTTAAGCGTCATCAGGAAGATGGCTTACAAAGCTAATGAGGAATAAACACTTCCGGTGCAATTTCAGTGTCTTGCTTCATAACGAACCAATTTTAAATTTCTAGATCTTTATCAGAAAGAGACTCACTGGGTTACCTCTATGCCATAGAGTCGCCCTTGGGTAGCTGGAGTGTGAGGCTGTTGGAACTGTCTGATCTCACTGAGGTGGGACTCCCTCCACGACCTCATGAAAATCTGCTCCAAGTCCTCGACCAAAGGAACCTGATTGTGGCCTGCATGACGGCAGGAGAAAGACAAAAAAAAGAAAGAAAAAGAATCACAATCATTTATAGTGACCCCTCAATCACATATTATTGTTTTTACTCTGCCTCCATGTGGCCATTATGAGGTATGACAACTACATTGCTTGTTAATCTTCTGAACTAAGGTTTATCTGGTCTCTACTGGCTCACCTAGCTGGACGAGGTAATAAACAGTGAGGAGGATCTGCATCTCTGTGGACAGTGGCTGGATGGGTGATGGCCCGTAGTGCTGGTACACCTGGGGGAGCGCTTGAGAGCTCTGGTAACAACTCTGGAGCAGCGGACTGATAATGACATCATTGATATTGCCGGCCAGCTGAGGGAGAGAGCCATGACCTGTAGCAAGAGATAGAGAGCGAGAGGATAGGTGAATAAAACCTAACAAAGTGGCAACAATCAGACTGAAAGATACACAGTTATTCAACTAACCCATTCACTTTTCGACCTTGTCTATTGCAGGCCTGCTGCATTCTGAATTGTAATAACAGGAATGTTTGAAAGGAAACAACAGCAAACATGCTTTTATGACAACAGATGCAGAAAACCTTTATCTCCCTTGGATAGTGGTGTGGTACATTATTTATGACCTGTTCTACGACCTGTTCTACAACCTGCCAACAGGGGGTGATATAGACATTTGGCGTTGCCTTGAAACAAGCTACCCCAAACTTTGCTACTTCAAGGACTCATTAAAATGTCTATATTTTTACACAAAATTTCATTTAGGTTTTGCCCAATGTATTGGATTGTTTTAGTTGCCGTTTGACAGTGGTAAGTTTAAAGTGGTAACTGCAAACAATACAAAAGCCTGAGTGGGTGTCGTGGGAAGGGGCGGGTCAAAATGTCTGAGAAACCGCCTGAGCTGATGGCTGACCTCTGACCTCAGAGGAGAGGAAACACAGGCCATCTGTTGGATATTTACTGCAAACATCACCTGTTCACCTGCTCGGATAAAGTTGCAGGCGGCTGTCTCAACAACGGTCGACGCTGACTGCACTTGTCAAGAACGAATATGAGTGATGAACAAGTGAGATGGCTGTTGGGCCTCCCTTAATGTGCGTGTCTGAAACGCATGCGGGCCTGTTTTGGCTGGTGAAAGCAGAAGGTGAACCTGGAAGAAATCGGACCTTTAAAGATGATGGGTTGCAGCCTGCAGGTGTTCAGCAGCTGATCGGGGATTGTTACCGACCGGGCCGGGGGAGAGAGCGGTGATGAAGACCCCTGTGGTGGACTTAGCTGGGTTGTCGTTTCTGAAAGGACAAGGTGAAAAGCACAACTCAACCAGTGGTTTTCTCTCAAAAGTCTCCCTGTTGTTTTTCCAGGCGATAAGCTGTATGATTGTCTTTTCCCCCCACCTGATCTGGCTCCATTAGTGACAACATAAGGCACTGACGATGCTGATAACGGTGATGAAGATGGCGGTGTTTTCAAAGTGTTCTCTGGCTGGGTGTTGGCACATGACTCAGGAGACCAGCCCTTGTGCCTCTTTTTTGGAGGCCCAGCAGTCGTGTGAGATACTAAATGAAAGAAAAAAAGAGATAAACAAAAACAGATGAATAGAGAAATAAAAAGCATCTATCTCGATTGTCTATTTTTTTTCTCAAAAAAAGGCCCTTTTATTGGAGATTAGCGGTCATTTTTTTTTTTTTCTACACCTCAGTTTAATTTAAGAATTAGGCTTAAAAATGGGACGACTTCCCAGAGATTTCGCCAGTTGATACACTTCATTAATAAAGATGTGCTTGGTCCTACATTAACCGCTCCCGTGCCTGCCTCTCTGTTGAAATGCAGCTTGAAAGAAACACATAAAAGGGTCCCACTCATGATGAGGGCTGTGAAAACATGGACAGGAAGGAAGCTTTTCATTCAGTGAGGAAACAGAGAAGAAGATGAGACAGAGAGAGAAATTTATGGCCCTGGTTTATAGAGGTAGCAGACAGTAGGAGAGGGAGGCAGACAGAGACAAAAGACAACCCACCAGCACACAATGCAACACACACACACACACACAGGACTGGTGACGGTTCTCCCAGGCAGAGTAAAGGGGGAGGGGGATGTAAAGAAAACAGAAACAAACTGACAAACCAAAGCTACTTTTTCTTCAACTTGCTGTCTCGTGAAAACGGCTGCCTGGCTGAAAAGTCCAAAAGTTATGTTAGTTTATTTTCGTGGTGAAAACTTGGCTTCACGTTACCTGAGGCTGCGGGCTTAGCAGCTCCTGAGTGAATCAAAGGCGGCTGGGGGAATGAGGAAACAGCATGGGTGCCATTTGCCAGCGAGTGGGGGGCCTCTGTGACTTGTGGCGGAACAACAGGGTCGATGTGGGATCCTGACGTTTGCAGGTAAAGAGAGGAAGTTACCGTTATGCAACGTATACAGTGACTCACAACTTGGAAAAAAACAAAACAAAATGAGCTGCCAGCATGTGTTTTTCAGTTGTGTGTGACAGACACCATCTGCGTACAAACTATCTGTTCAATCTATCAGTTTTATTGTCACTGCAAACAAATTGTTTCCACGGATTAAATGGGAGCAAGCTGACGTCACCTGGTTTAGATGATCTCAGATCAGCTGTTTGATAATGCAGTGGAGTCAATCAATCAATCAATCAATCAATCAAATCATTATGTGTCTAGGTGTGTATTGCCTTTTTTGCAACCTGGTGTGTGTGATGGATGATTCAGTGCCATGTTTGGTGGCTGTTCATTTGAATGGTCGGACCCATTTTGTCTAATCCTGATATCTGTAGCAAAAAGAAGAAGAGAGACAGAGAGTAAGGGAGAGAGAGAGTGAGGGAGAGAGTGTGAGAGAGAGAGAGAGAGAGAGAGAGAGGGAGGGAGAAATTGTATAAAAATAAATATGCTGTGGTATGTTCTTGATGTTCTTGCACTAAATGATGAGAGAAAACGTCTTTCATCAGCTGCAAACGTGCCAATCCAAAGAGGAACGTTACAGTTTGTTTATTTGTTATGCACTTCGGAAGGAGTGAAGGAGTGATAAAGCATCACATTTGTCTTGGACTTGGTGTCTTTTCCACAGGCCTACTGAACAAGGGAAAGGATTAGTCATGATAATAGGTTGTAGCTTGGGACTGTGGCCTCGCTCCACTCTTAAGTCTAACCTTTCACCCAAGGCTTTTTACCTCACCATCTGGCCAGGCCTGTACGCTGTATCGGTTTCAGTATCATTCAAACTGTTCAAACTGACTGTTCAAAATCAGATTAAGTCACTAAAAGCAACAGTCATTGTCACAGTTCTCATTTGATGAGTCTCTTTCACTAGAAAGGAGGCGGTCACATTGCCCCATGACAAACAACAGTTTTAAGTACATGGGACCCCAATGCCGACTGCCCATTCATGCGACACAAGAGGAAGTGAAGTATGCAGAAACTCACTGATGGGATGTGGATGCTGCAGAAGGTGTCACGATTGAGTCGTTCAAACATGTTTGCAAGTCATCGATTTGCAATTTATAGGCAGATACACGCCTTTGATCAGTGACCTAGCAGCTAATCCATCTAAACGCTGACTGGCATGATGCTTGTTTGCGGCTGCTTTCCCTTATTTACTGAGCCCAGCCACTAAGTTATGCAAGACTGTGATGTTTTTAATTTGCACCTGGTGCAGTTCTCAAAGTGATTAACCTTTTACTGGCAATCACAGAGGGATTTGTGCCACAATTGCGGAATATAAAATGTGTCTCTTACCGTGTCCCATCCAGCAGATGGGGGCTCCTTTGACCAGCATGCCCTGGCTGTTCCGGTACAGGTTGCACTTCAAGTACTTCTGTTTCTTGGGCTGAATGCTGAGCTTCAGGTTAATGTGGTTGGAAAACTCTGTGAAATAGCGGAAGCCTTTTTCTCCACAGCCCATGCAGTTGCCCAAGAAACCTGGAGTTTAAGCATACGCAGGAAATGTATTTTTACATCCAGAGACGACAACTGTAATCATACCAGGGGTGCACAAATTTGTTGTTAATATTTATGAAGAGAGAGAGAGAGTACAAAGTAAAAAAATAAGGAACAGGAGGCTTTAACTTTTTTTTTTTTTTTTTCTTCATCCTATGTACATGTTTTAAAACGACGATGCTATTTTCCCCTGACAACGCTTCCTCACCTAGCAGTGCATTGTGACCGTGTTCGTCAGGCAAGAAGCGCTGGTCCACGGCGCACACCAGCAGGTTTTCAGGGAGGGAGGGAGACTTCACACCGACCAGCATGAACCCAGGGGACGTCCAAGTGGTCCGCTGCCAGCGAAGACAGCCGCAGGTCCCTGCCCGCCTGGCAGAAGCCTACAACCATAGATAGACAGATTGATAGATAGATAGATAGATAGATAGATAGATAGATAGATAGATAGATAGATAGATAGATAGATAGATAGATAGATAGATAGATAGATAGATAGATAGATAGACAGATAGATAGATTCGTCAATTATTTTCAATACAAATGTATGCCAAGGTTGATTGGAATGTGAAGATAAATCTAAACTGACTAGACTTAAAAAGAAAACAAGATTCTGCTTTAGTTAAAGCAGATCACCATACAATTGTACGTAAGCCTGTGCTTTCCTGGTTTAGTTCTATAGATTTTGATTGTGTCAACACACCATCTGTTGTGCAGCATCCTTCAGGCGGGGGTTTCATCTGATAGGGTATCGGAGGGCTATTTGAGTCAGAGCCATCCTCGTCGTCCTCATCGTGATTCCCCGCACGACCTGCTGACACGAGTCATTTAAAGGAAGTCGATCGACGAGCAGACACAGACAAAACACACCTGAACGCCTTCGCGACACCTTTCGTACAACCCACCGTCGCGCGGCGGCAGCCGATCCCTCTCCAGGTACAGCTGTGAGAAGACTGGCCGGGGAACCACGGTGGTTGATCTGAGGGACGCCTCGATGGAGTTGTGCAGGACCTCCTCGAAGCGCGTCGTCCGCAGCTGGCCCGCGTAAAAGTTCCCCATTGGTCTCCTGCGCGCACGAACAGTATTTTGGGGTCGTTTCCTCTCAGCGTTCGGATTTTATCTGAAGTGATCTTTTATCAAGCGCAGATGTCGTACGCACGTGCAAGGTCTACTTCGCTACGTTTGTCGTCACTGCGTTGTTGCTCGTGTGTTCAAAAGTTTCAGCAAAGAGAGCAAAAAGCAGAAAAAAAAAGTGCACAGTTTATATTAATGAAGTCTGACACCATAGGCCTGGAGGGGGGGTTGTCAAGAATGAGGACTGTTTGCAATTAAATGAGAAAAATGTTGACATTCTGCTGTTTGTAATTGTTGAAGGCCCCTCAAGTCCGACACACACTCGCACGCACGCGCACACGGACGCGTGTAAACACTGTGAGTGGTTATTAGTAGGCTGCCTTTTTCCAGACAGCTTGCCATAAAATCAGAGTCAGGGCAGCTTGACCTAGACGCTATTTGCTCCCGTTTTTTCTTTTTTCTTTCCTCCCTCATCTTTGTCTCTGCTGTTTTTCTCTTTTTCCCCCACCGTCTCACTGCCCGCATGTTCAAAGAGAAAGCAGACTTTAAATACAGGACTGAAAGCGCTCGGGAGAAAAGTCAGTGTGAAACACTGAGGAAGACTTTAGTTGAAAAACAAGCTCGTCTATTGGCCGGGAAACAAAAGGCTATCTTCGTACAGTTGTTTTCCAACCTAAGGATCCAGAACTGTACAAAACTTGACGTCCTACAATGGGCCCTGCTGAATGTCACTCCCACTGCAGCACAACTGCAGGACAAGGGTGCAGAACAAATTGTCAAAATCTAGAGAGTCGTAAATCCCAGCTGTCTATTCCAGAAAATTAAAGACCATTAAAGAAATTAAAATGAAAGAGAAGAAATGTAACAATCTTGGGCGTGCGCTACAGAAAACAAGTGGGTCGGTGAGGAGAGAAGGTTATGTTGGGGTTGGACTGTAAACCCCAGTTTAATCCCACTTCCCTAAACCTCGACTTTCCATGTTAGCTGCTAGACACACATGCAAGAGGCAGTAGTAGACGGTCAGGCTTATCTTTGCAATTGCAGTGATTAGACATTGAGATTAAAGGACCCACATCATACAACATCTTTTTCAAAATTCAAACATTTTAATAACATAAATATGATATAGAAATAAAACAATACATGGCAGGTCAATTATTAATCCTCCAAAGAGGGAAGGTCTACACATATGTTTCATGACATTAGAAGTCAACTTAAAGTCATTGGATAAATGTTTAAGGTGTTTTTACTGTTCTCCAAGGTGACAATGGGTCACATTGGACCCTCAACATTATTTAAGGGTTAAATAATGTGTTCTTTCCACATTTTTCATAGTGAAATTTACGTTTTCAGGAAAAATCGCTGCTTTTCAATTAATCGTTAATCGATCGATAAGGTCAGTCAACAAACGATTAATGAATAATCGATATTTTGCATCCCTTCCGTAATACTCACATACCAATATTTTTTATCTACCTCCATGTGTTTCCACCTGGAAGAGGCAAACACTGCAGCGTATTAAAGCTGTTATTATATTTACTCGACTACGTCTTCAAAATTCACTTTTGACTCGCACAGACAACCACACGTGCACGCGGGCACGCGTGCGGCACCCTCGGCAGCCGCCTTCTGCTTCCTCACTTTCATATGCAAAAGAGGGCTGGCTTTTACAACTTTACACCGCTCTGTGGGGCGACGGAGGAACGGATGAGAAAAAAGGCCTGCCATGACGCAGCGACACTGACAGGAAGTCGTCACACCTTCTACCAAAGAGCACACTGATCTTTTTACAACCAGAGAGACGGAGAAAAAAGGAGATGAGAAGGAACAGGGGCCAGAGGGAATGGATGGGAGGACGGGAGTGTGCTGCACTGCGCTGTGTGAGACAGGTGGTCCAAACAGAAGGACCGTGATCCGTAACAGAGGAACGCCTGCTGGAATTCGTATTGTGCGTTGTTTTGTAAACGCCTCATCACCACACATTTTCTTTTTAGCTGTTGACAGTTCATCCTGCGCCTGTTCACTCAGATGCTGAAAACACAGAGAGAAGCTGCATGGAGCTCAGGACGGAGCCACGCAACAGCAAAACTTCTCAGAAAGATTGGGTGACACCCCTCCCCCGTCCCCGTCCCCGTCCCCCACCCCCTTACATGGGAGTGGGAGATACTTTCATCCCCCTCCCTCCACCTCCTCTCTCCCTTCTCCTTTCTTTGGCTGTGGGGAGAGGCACACCATTGTTGTATTTTATGACCCCTCGGTCACACAACCTCACACATACCGACAACATGTAGTCAGGATCGTTTACAAGATAAAGACCAGCTTGTCCATAAAATAAAACCACCGCTACTGAATATTTATTTCCCAATTCGTACGTCAAAATTCTTGTCTTATTTTTTTGAATGATCATATTTCTGGACAGAAGTAAAGTGTATCACTTTATTATTATTATTATTGTTATTTTATGTTGTTTGTGATTTTTTAAATATGTATATATACATATATATATGTATATATATATATATACATATATATATATACATATACATACATATATATATATATACATATAAAGTATATGTATGTACACACATTAAGGTTTTGAAGAGACGTCTCACAGCCTCAAAGGTCAGAGGTGAATCCAGATAGCAGTGTTTAAATAAGACGATGTGACCTACATCTTAAACACACACACACACACACACACACACACACACACACACACACAAGAAAATAAACATATGCAGATGCACACTCTTAGAGGCACACACACACACACACACATGCTCCCTCTTGGGTTTAGATTCAGGGGACACAAAGATCTTGTCCTGGGAGGGGTCAAAGGTCATTGTGGGAGGGGTCAGATAAGAACCCCAGGCTCTTTCTGTGCAGGTCAGGCCCACATACCAGCCACACACACACACACACACATGTCCAACGTCTCTGCTATTCTTCTTGTTGTGCAGCGTGACCAACAGGGCTGCAGTGTCCACCCTCCACGCCAAAACCTCATCTTCAGATCATATTACACTGTTGTTTACGTACGCGTGTTGCGTGCGTTGTCAGCTGCCCGCTGTAGCGTCTCTTTCAGCTCTTTCAGTGCTGAGAAAGAGATTAAAAGGAGAAAAAAAGTTTCCGGCTCCACAGATGCTCTATGATCAGTGACCCACAGCAGGACGTATGCAAAGGGGATGTCATGTGAAGACGTGCACACAATCACACCGCAAACACTGAAGACCCTCAGATGGCCGCCTCGCTGGCCTGTGACCCGCATCAAATCCCCCCTCCATTCACGGTTTGCTCAGCAGACCAGAGGATCGATAGCCACTCAGCTAAGTGACTGACTGCTCAGACAGCCGGACAACAACTAACCCATGAGAACCCACAGCAAGTCCAGCTGCACCTGACAACCCTGCAACATCGCAAAAACATCCTGACCGTTTTCCTGCAAGATGTCCTCTAACTGGAAACCCTTTCCTGGCTTGAAGCTGCAAGCAAAACTACAAAAAAAAAAAAAAAAAAAGAGAGAAAGAGACCTATTGACGACGTCCAGGGAGACGGCTGGAATGAACAACAAAGGCCAGGCGCAGAGAATTCCATGTGCACTAAACCTGTTTGTTTGCAACCGTGCTCAGCGTCCCTGTTCTCTGTGCATTCTTCACTTTGTCAAAACTCCAAGGAAACTTTGGGTCACACACAGACATGTGAGCCTGCCTGAAGACATGTCTGCCTGTATTGTGTTTGAGTGTCACAAGCCGAAAATAGAGCATGGACTGAGGGGTCACCAACACCATTAGAGTGAGAGTAAGGATTGTCTAACATGACAGGACTAATCACAGCATTAATCACAGTATGCATGCAATTTGAACAAACCTGGCTTGGAGACAATACTATTAGTAAAAACAGAAAGCTTAAAAAAAACAAACAATGAAAACTTATCTTATCTGGTCTTATAACAGATTTGTAAAACCAGCTCATATCCCCAAAATAAAACGAATTGGCTAAAAATTCAAATTTGTGTAGCTGTTATGGTGTTAATTTAACTTTATCCAGCCTCACGTCAGTAATTTGTGTAGCATCATATCGACAGCCCAAGTATCAGTATATTATTAAATAATAATAATAATAATAATATAACAAATAATAATATATAACTTAAATAATATATTTAAGCTAGCATTGTCACCAGACACTGACCCATTTTGTGGCAGTTTTGGCTTTAAGGCTGCACTGGACTCGTTACTATTCGAAACACTCAAACAACGCCTAATAAAATAAAGCAATGAAGTAAAGCTTTTAAAAAAAAAACACCAAGACGCGACAATGTCCAGACCGACCAGCTAAAGCCAACTATTGTCCTGTCCAGACTATGACCGTCCCGTTAGCATCAGCTCTTCCCTCGGTGCCAAACGGCAACATCAGCAGCAAGAGAGCGGAGCTTTTCCCGAGCGCAGGAAGGTCACATTAACCGAGCGCCGCGATAACGCAATAAAAGATTTAAAAAACAAAAACAAAAAACAAAAAACAAACTGCGGCAGCAGCATCTTACCTCGACCAGCCGGCAGCAGCAGCTCGGTGACTATCCTCTGTGGCGGAGACGCTGCAAGGCGAGCCGACGCGCTGTCATCGCGTCTCATGCGGGAGACCTGTGGCGGGACTAGTAGGTGTCGAGCGTGTCATCACCTCTGATCCCGAGGAGAGCCCCTCCCCCGACTCTGCTCTGCAGCCGGTCACATGGTGCAGCCACACTGACCGCCGGCCGCTCGCTCCTCCTGCACCCACCACCACCACCAGCAGCAGCAGCAGCAGCAGCAGCAGCAGCAGGAACCACACGGTAGGTGGTAAGTGTTGAGTTTGGGAAGAAAATGAATGCGGTCCGTGCGCAACAAAGCGGTGCCAGGCCGTCTCCTCTGGTTCTTGACGGTCAGGCGTGGATTTGAAAAACACAAAAGTAAAAACAAAACATGACAAAAAAAAAGCAACAACTTAAGACGTGTTTCCAGCTTGTTTCTTGTATTTTTACTTATATTCTTTTTAATATATATACCTCTCATGTCTTATACTAATGGGAAAGGCAGAGTTCTTTACATTAGGAGAGAAAACCTCTCTGTCTGGTAATGGCAGGCACCTTTCTCCTTCAAAGAAATGTATTTTTTCTTTGTCAGTAAGTTTTGCATTTCCTGTAAGCTACATCGATACTAGACTTAATAAATGGGGACAAGAGAATGATGTCTAAAATACACTGGAAGTCCTTCCAGGAGACAGCGTTTAAAGTAAGAGGGAATGACAACAAGGAAGTGAGCCATTTTCTGAAGAAAACCGTCATGTTGCCACTCCCGAGTGTGTTCTGGTTCTGCGACAAGTCACACAGAAAAACAAATGTTCACAATGAAAGAAAATATTATTCACCAGAAAGATTTCAAAAAATAGGCCGCACGGATTCAACTGAACCAATGGAATTATGTTGGCTGCAATAACAAGGAATTGTGACGCCCTCTGTTGGACCACAAGTAGACCTACAAGAAAAATACATTTCACAATGGTGAAACACTCAATATCTGAATATTTCGAGGCACTTTTTCCAGGTCAGAACTTACTTAATTTTCCCTATTGTTTTTAATATGACATGTAAGAATAATAAAATATTAAATATTGGATAACATAATGTTGTTAATCATTATTAAAGTATAACATTATTACTTATTTTTATTTCGTCACGTCTGCTACAACTATGACTACTAATAACTTTAATACTATTATCATCTTCATCATTGTTGTCAATACTGTTTCTACAAAGAAAAAAAAAATTACCTAACGGGTCAATGTTTTTCAACTTTATTGTCAAACATGGCATACATACTGGACATATGACATGCATGAAATTTCAGTCCTCTCAGACCCACGATGCAATAGGCAAAAACAAAAAACAAAACAAAAACAAAACAACAAAAAGACAAGGCAGGGAACAACACTGTTGGTATAAATAAATTAGACTACAGGCTAAACTAAACTAAGCTAAGCTATACAAACTATTCACAGTAAGGTGAGGTAGTGCGTGTAGTGCAGATAGGGTGAGGTAGTCTTTATAGTGCAGCAGTCAATGGGTAACAGTCCTCGGTGAATGAGCGTTACGTCAACTGTTACGTCAACTGATGGAAGAAAATCCATCAACACTTACCAATGCAAGTATTTTCATAAAATATATATTTTTGTCCACCCTCTTTAAAGGCCAGAGACGACACAGTTGATTCAGACAGCCTTGTGAAGATATGACAGGAGTCCATCCCAGCTTTGGCCCAGACCAACCTCCCCTGTGGCAAAGTAAATGTTCATTTCTCATTCACCACCTCCACTCTTTCTCTCTCAGGCAATCCGTCATGATGATGTGACAAGAGAGGGACCAGCAGCCACCCCGGTGCTAAACGTCTCCTGTGACCAACAGATGGACAGGCGAGTACGGGGCATCGCAGCACTAATTCTACACTCCTTTGTGCCATGTCGGTATCAAACAATGTGACACACTCTGGTGTACCGTCGCCTTGCATCAGTGTAGGCCGCAGTAAATTGAGAACAAGGTGTCTGACTTGGATGCAAGTGTGCGAAATTGCATTTTGTACATTTTCTAAATTGGATCTATATAAACACATCCCATAATTCCTTTACTGTATTCCCACCTGCCACATTAAGTCTCGCTGCTGACACAAACCAAATTATCATGTGAGGGAGACAATTAAAGGTCACCCGTCACAGATTTATTGGATATGCACGCAAGCCGTGGCTCTGCTGGGCCACCTGCTGCAAATTTTAATTTTGGAGATGGAACTCTTGAGATTAACTTTGTTTTCAAACTCACATAAAAAAGACACAGTGAACAGAGTGTACTGACTACTGAGCACTACATGGAGTGCTGCAAAAGTAAAGCTGCACAAGTTTCCTTTGTGCATAAAACATAAAGGCATTTAGAATTTGTTCTAATGTCTCTGCTCTATTAACACCATTTCATACCTGATTAATATTTTGCTCAGGAAACAAAACATCTTTATAAAAAACAAAAGACAAATCAATAATTTGGTTGACAGTTTAGACAATTGGGATATTTTTTAAAAGGGTTTTGAATGATTGTGAACGATTACTCTCGACTATTACTCATGATTATTGTGGTGGTCTACCCTCCAAATTCCTGCTTGCTGTATGTCACTGGGAATCCCCATACTTCATCCTCTCCGCTGCCCTGACTGGGCAGTGCCAATCTGTACAGTGGCATAGCCACGCCACGCCAACACAACATCCCCTGATGGGAGAACAGGTGTTGGACAGGGTCCAGTGGAGCAGAGCAGATCTGGCTGCCATGATATATCAAATGAAGCGGCCGGCATCGGCTCCTCTGGCCTGAGGGAGGAGAACTCGGCCATTTATTAAAAGTGTGCCTTTGTGTGTGTGTGTGTGTGTGTGTGTGTGTGTGTTTCTGCGAGGGCCACAGTGGCGCAACAATAGACCCCAAACACAAACGAATGCGACCTAAAGAAACGACAGGGCACCTGAATGATGTGGCAAATCCCTGAGTGACGGCCGTTGACTGAGTCGGTGGTCAAAATTACAACACACAGGGCGCCAAACATTACAACATCACGGACACCGATATGAGCGTTTTGATGTGCATGAATTTGAAAATGCTTTGCATCAGCCCTGCCCAACGTAGGGATGGGAACAATAAAATTTAAGCCTGCGTATGTGCAGCATATGTTATTCTGCCTCACGGTCTTTCACATTTTATACATTTTTTTTTGGGGGGTAGCCTTAAAACGGATCTTCACGACCCATTAATGCTTCCTGACTCAGGCTTTGAGAAAACCACTTTATTGGGTTTTTGAGATCAATTTCTCACGTCCCTTTACTGCTAATTTTACAGCCAAAATGACAGCGGTATGGTGATTTGCTCAGTCGCTGTGGAGCCATATTGGCCAAGGCAAGGCTCGTAGTCCCTGTTAATGGGTCCAATATAATATTTTATGTCCAGTTGCTATAGCCACGCTGCTTAACTTGTGATGTAAAAATAGTCAGGCCCATTCGTTTCAGTATAAATACTTCACTTTGCTTGAAGACACAGACTGAGCTGTATGCTAACCATGCCTATTGGAATGTGCCCCGGCAGAGGGAGAAGGTATTGCTGCTTTACTCATAATGACGGGCCAGGTCATTTGGCTGAGAATAATGGCGGTTTCGCTTTAAAGCATATCACTCTCATTAGCTTTTTACACACTGAAGATGCACTCGTCTGGCCGCGCACACACATTTGCATGCGTGCATTCACTCGCGCACGCGCGGGCACACACGCACACACATCCATCCCCAAAGTCATTAAAACCCCTTTGAAAAGAGGCCTCATTTGAGAGAAGCAATAAATTTTTTAATCATTTTATTACCAAAAGAGTATTTAACAAGTGGGTAATGAAACGCCAAAGGCAGGTTAGCTGAGTTTAACCTTCATAGAGGAAGCCATGTATCACATGCTGCCCGGAGGCATGGTGGGACAGAAATGTCATCCTCCATTATCCACCACACCTGAAGTGTAGCGTTGCGGGGCTGGCTGGCTGGCTGGCAGGCAGGCAGGCAGGCAGGCAGGCAGGCGTCTCGCTCGGCGAGGCCAGGCTGACGAGAAATTAGGGGGAATTCAATTAATGGGCGTTTTTTACGCACCAGGGAGAGGGCACAGCTGCACGCACGCACACAAGCGCGCACACACACATTGTTACAACACACTTGCGGCAGGCGCACTTCAAAGCGTATCCCCCGAAAAAACTCCCACTGTGAGGGGCTTCTGACAGGACAGGGGAGCAGGAGGAACACATGTTCCCGCTCCGCTTTACTGCCCCTCTGTCGGCCGCTTTACTGCGCCCTCTTTCTCTCAGAGGCTTTAAGTGGCTTTCCGTCATCCTCACTCCTCCGCTATAGAATTTGCGTTTTTTAAAAACTCCGTCTTTCTTTCTCTCCTCCCCCCTGAGGCGAAAGCACGGCGGCGTTGCGGCTTTGCGCTCCAGCAGCAGGTCAATAGAGAAGAAAATAAAAGCGGTGGGCCTGGAGTGGAGTGGGGTGGGGTTGGGTGGGGGAGGGGGTTTCTCCCTCTGTCCGGTTGCCAAAATGAATCATACATACCTGTCGGCCAATTATAGTGAACCACTAAATTAAGCAGTAATATGGATGTGTTTTTTTTTTTTTTTTTTAAAGATCAAGAAAGAGTAGAGGGTCTAAAAGAGGTGTGGTTAATAATAATTATAATGGTGAAATAATAATAAATGATAATCATAAAAAAGTGATGGTTCCAGAAAAGCAATCACCAAAGTTCTTAAGCGAACTGCGGCCATATCTCCCAGAACCAAATTCAGGCCCATACATTACAGCTTTCAATTTCTTTGACACGCAGGGATAATTCATGGATGATGAACAAAAATACTGTATTTTTCAACAACAAGCTCGCACGGTGCTTAGAGGGACTGGCCCCCAAAGTTAATTGAAAAGTGTCTCGGTTCTCATTTGCATAAGAAACACATCTAAAGGTGAAAAATTATAAATAAATATGCGGCCACCTGTGAAATATGGCTTTTGGCCTGCTGGTCATTTATAACTTTGCCTTTAATTACGTGACAGACTGGGCTTCTGCAGCTGTAATGAGAGGCTGGAGTGATGGAGAGGAGTGTGTGAGAGGCAGGGGGCTATAGGTCATCTGGTGTACCAACATACACACACACGGACACACACACACACACACACACACACACACACACACACACACACACACACACTGACGCACAGACAGACAGATGCACAGACAGGCAAGGGAAAGACTCGGTAGATGTCCATACAACTGCACAGAGATGGGCACGGAGAGGCTTCACACACACACACACACACACACACACACACACACACACACACACACACACACACACACACACACACACACACACACACACACACACACACACACACACACACACACACACACACACACACACACACAGCTGGAGCAGCAAAAACAGCAACATTCCTTCATCAGGATTTGACAGTGACACAGAGAGTTTTTTTCAAACACAGTTAGGATGTTATGAGTTATGAGTAGTGAGTTTCTGTTGAATCTCCTGTCAAAGGTGGTAGTTTGTACTACAATAAATTAAGGTTTAAATTAATTAAATTAATTTAGAAGCGCAACAAAGTTCAAACCAACTCAGAAGCGCCGCAGTGGAAGGTTGGACTGTGTGCGACTCGGATCCAGAAGAAAAGGCCGTCCCTGGTTGTAAGATGTTGCTGTAATTCCAAAAGCACCTTCAGCATTCTCAGCATTGGTTACATGACAAGACGTCCAGGTTTCCTCTTACACACTCAGTATAAATCAACTAAGTGGAAGCGTAATTAGCATTTTTTCTTAACAGCGAACAACTTGATTTTGAGACAGCAGTGGAAAATAACAGAGCAGAAAACAAAAGGCAGAATCAGGCAACAGGACAGGCAGGCCAGAGTGAGGGGACATCAGAGGGGTAGTTGGATGAAAGACTGGAGGGTGGATTTGCTGTGTGTGTGTGTGTGTGTGTGTGTGTGTGTGTGTGTGTGTGTGTGTGTGGTCCTCCCAGCCCCTCCCCTTCCCTCCCTGCCTGCTTCTCCTTTATGCATAAAGAAAACAGCTTGCAGTGGCCTGCAGGTACATGGAGAGCGCTGCGCCGCCACGCACCGCGCTCACTTTCACCTTCACACCTTCTCTGCGGTCACTTCCCGGCAGAGCCCGCGTCGCCGCACCGCCACTTTTCCCGGGGTGCCCAACCCCCCCCCTCTCCCCCAGCCCCCCCACCACCCTCCACACACACACACACCTTTAAACCCCCCTCATTCTCCATCTCTGAATAGGACTACAGGGAGGGAGTGGAGGGACCTACCAGAGGTGGGAGAGAGAGAGAGCGACGTTTCACCATTTCCAAGCAGCACTACCAGACCCACCAGACCCACCAGCACCACCAGACCCACCAGCTCCACCAGCTCCACCAGCTCCACCAGCACCACCAGACCCACCAGCACCACCAGCCTCGCCATCCTCACCCACCACGAACATTATAAGGCTGACAAGCGCGGCGGCGGCTAATCCCTGGGATGAAATTAGCAGCGGAGGGGTTAGTGGCAGGATGGAGGGATGATAGAGGTGGGAGGTGGGGTGAGTGCTCGAGGCTTGGGAGGAGGAGGAGGTGGTGGTGGTGGGGGGGGTGCCGAGCCCGTCTAGAGGCACGCGTCCACGGGGATAATTACAAGATGCTCCGGGGATGTCTGTGTGTCTGTCGGTCGGTGGCCTTCATATTTTGATGGCTCTATCTTCTGTGTGTGCGCGCACGTGTGTGTGTGTGTGTGTGTGTGTGTTGCCCTTTCTTTCCCGTGTCTCCTGTGCTTCAGATACATAGTAAAAGCCATTAAAATTGAAATTGTTCTAGGGGCAGCGAGCGAACTGGGGAGAGGGGGGCACACACTCAACCCCCATGACAGGCTTGAGCGTGATAATGGGTGTGTGTGTGTGTGTGTGTGTGTGTGTGTGTGTGTGTGTGTGTTGCACTATTTTTTTCCCTCTTGCCCAGGTGGCAGTTCTACTTTGAATATTTCTGGAATCCATATTTACCGGATTCATTAAAAACTTAATCCATGTCCTGTTCCTGTCTGGGTCCTCTGCATTTAAAAACTTTTCACTCTCATTGTTTTTACCTCAACAACAGACAACTGAACTTTACAGTCAAATGACCAAGTACACAGAAATAAAATGCATCACCGCTCAACGTATCTTTCTCTTCAGTGCGTTAAAAAAAAAAAAAAATCAATTAGAAATTAGAAAATGAAGTTACTGCAGGGGCAAAGACGTAAGAGGCACTTCACAATGTTTAATATGCTTCTATTTTAGGTTTAAGCGAACGGGTCCCCCCCGCTCGGCCACCCCTGCCCTCCCTGTGGTCAGCGGCAGGAGGTGAGCGTGGCAGCAGAAAGCTTTGACCAGCACACTGACCCCTCTCCAGGGAAACAATGACTTTGAGAAGGCTGAGGCACGCACACACACACACACACACACACACACATACACACACATGATGAAGAATGAAATGGGCAAACTCATTCATCACTTTAACAAATATAACAGCCTGATTGTGAGAGCCGGCAAATAGCAGAGAAAAGCAGCTCCACTAATGGCGATTGCTGCGTCCACCCAAGCACTCGGAATAATTCTGTGCCCATTCGAAGCAAATGCCCCAAACGCGTCACTTTCAGATAGACCGAAATTGCCCTTGTGCCAAGAATAGTACATAAACTGGCCTGAAGACTTTAAGCTGAAAGCATATAGTTATTTTCATCCCAGTAAAGGCCGGTGGATGTAAGGGAAGCGTCAATAACTGAATCATAAATGCTTATTATTGTAAATGAGATTATTTCAGTTCTTGCAGCAACAGCAAACTCTGCACCAGGGACCAATTAATAGTAAATGGAGAGCACAACATTTTATTATAGTTATTTTAAACACGATGTGCATGTGTGTGTGTGTGTGAGAGAGAGAGAGACACTAATCAAACATCACAGCCATCATTCAACTGTGCTTCCCCCCTGGAGCGCGTCGCCGCATCTAAAAATATTGTTTGTCTATTCTTGAAACAGCGGCGGCAGACGGGAGGTGAAGCGCAGTGGCTCACGGGACCTGCAGATGGCGCTCCACGCCAGGGAATGAGGCGGCAGTCTGACGGAACGCGGGCCTGCAGCGCAGCAGAAACACGGCAAGTGTGTGTGTGTGTGTGTGTGTGTGTGTGGAGAGAGAGAGAGAGAGAGGGAGAGAGAGAGGGAGAGAGCGCTCAGGAAGACACGGAGCGACAGAGACAGAGGTGTACAGTACCTGATGTTACAGAATAGTCTAATGACCGTCCTTCTTTGTCTTTGAGCCGGCAGACAGAGTCATCCAGCACATTCAGCACCAGAATAGCTACACAGGAGCCACACACACACAAACTAAAGTTCTAAACTGACCCCCCCCCACACACACACACACACTCCACTTCCCTTCAACCCATCACCGCCGCCACCCAAAAAAAGAGGGGCGATAGATCACTGAGACAAGCGGAGCCGAGACGACTCTCGCATTCGGCTGATTGCAAAACTCACCCGGAAGCTCCTGCAGCTCCAAAAGGTGTTTCGTTCTGCAGCCGAGATTGTGCCGAGGCCTGTGCAGCTGAAATAATCATCGTCCAGAGCAACAGGTTCACGTCTTGAAACCTGAACAATAAACCAGGTAGAAATTTAAAAAAAACAAAACAGGATGACAATTTTATAGTGTGATAATTGATAGGGAAAAAAAAATACAAAATTAAGATGACTTTCGCTAAATATCATGAAACATCCGATGTAAATGTTATACCCTTAATTGTTTGTCCTTGCATTTAGATGTGAATTCATGATAGATAGATACTAGGTGGGCAAACTTTTTGACTGGTGTGCCACAATGTGTTCTACAATTTGACAGAGGGGGCCGGAGCAGGAGCAGATGGATGGATGGAGGAGGTGACCCACCTCAGAGGAGAAAAAAATATATGATGTAGAAAACACGTTCTTTAATGTCAATTGAAAATAAACAAAAGCGTTACAACAAAATCAGTGTCTTTGAAGCGCCAACGTATTCAGCTCTTTATTGAAATGACTCTTAAAACATTGAAAAAAGTGGATGAAATACAGCTATTTAATGTCTTACTTACTATTAATTTAATTTCTTCAAGTTCGGCGGGCCGGATTAAAAAGCTCAATGGGCCGCATGTGGCCCCCGGGCCGTACTTTGCCCATGCCTGCGACAGAGGACGCCGACTTGGAAGATCCTCCAGGAGGCTCCATGAAGATGCGGGACAGGTGGCGTCACCCCGTCTGACGGCGTGATTAGCAAACACAGTCAAGGTCAGGCTAATAACTGGTCCGCTGGCTGCGAGCAGCTGTGTCACATTGCGTTAGTCCTGCATGTAGTTACAGTGTAATTACACTGTAATTGGAGACAAAAACGCTGCGTTAGTCGCGCTAAATAAATAATGTGATGACGACGGAGTTTTTCTCGTTAAGCTGCATTTCATTTAATTTCAGTGAGTCGTCGCTCGTATGCGTTGTTAGTTTCAGCCCAGCGTTTGGATGGAGGTGTTTCGGGGCTTCAACTCACTCCGTTTTTTTTTTTTTTTTGTGGCAATGACCTTCATCTGGGAAAGAAGAATTTCCACTAAAAATAGACGTACTGATGCGACAATATAACACGCAGAGGTCCATGCTGCAAACGCATACGTGGCATGATTAATTAAAACTGAAAAAAAAAAAAAAAATCAACTTACAAATAAAAAGTCTTCTTTATTTTACGAGTCCAAACATTAATAGTGCTGGCTGAACAAAATAAAAGAATAAAAAAAAGTTACAAAGTTAAGGTTAACACCTGGTGCCTACCAGTGTGTATAGTGACAGTACAGATCTTAATTTCGACCGTCAGAAACTCACTTTAAAAATTGGGTTTGTATAAAATATACAGTGCATGCACTGAAATGAAAACAGCCAGATTGCTAGATTTACAAAATAAAAAAATAATACTTAATACATTGCAGAACATTTTGGCAGCATATGTTGCACTGTTATTTTCTTTTTTAAACAAAAGGAGGCCTTGACGATCACTCAGCATTTCTGTATTGACGCATGTTTAATTGTACTTATTTGAGCTGCTACCTGAGCTGCTAGTGTTTCAGGAAAACGACAAAAAAAAAATAATGCTGTTTTCACACTGAATTTCCTCTCCACATCCTCCTATTAATGAACATTTTAAATCCAGCGTTGAAAACCTGCTTCCTTTAACAATTTTTCCCCAGCTACTTTTCTTGTGACGTCATCGGCCAGTTTACATTTTCATTCTGTGACGTAAATTATTTCATTTGATTTGACCTGATGTAGGTTAAAGGAAAAGGTTTGCAACAAAATGCCATTCCTGGGCAGCAGCAGGGCACCATTCAGTCCGTTGCTCAAGGACACTATGGCAGGAAAAATTACAAATAATAAGAAAATGAAACATGAAAACCATTTCCAACGTTTTTATTCCAGACGAGTCACATTTCGGTTGATGTTGTCTTAAAGTTTCCATTTCAAATTTTCCACTTTTTCCTAATTATCTCTGATAAATGACATGGGCTAAACATGTTAGAATGTTATATTTAAAATTGCTCATCTTGTTTATTCCTCAAACAAGCTTTGACTTGACCATCATCACCTTCAGAGCCCCTCAAGGTGTCTCTCACATATAAGGACACACACACACACACACACACACACACGGCTTTGTAGCACTCACTCTTACTGTTAAGCGTGTCAGCAGTGTATGAAAATAAAGCCAGCGCCCTTGACAAAGACGCTCCAGCACTTCCAGTCGGCTTTTCTTTCCTCTTTCAAGTTTTCTGATTAGATGATTCTTTGTTCCGCCACGGCTTCGCTGCAAAAACTACAAGACAGTTGCTGTCGAACGTGGACTTTGTCAGATATCAGCTGAAGTTGCAACACCGGGCAACTCCCAGCTGTTAAAACTGGAAAAGTCTTTTTAAAAAAGCAAACATCTGTATTTGTATTTTAAATCGAAGATTCATATAATGAGTAAAAAGAATAAGACACAGTTACTTTGATGCCACATTATTGTTTCAATAATAGAAATTGCTGCTAAAACAATAGAGAGAAATAGAAGCAGAAATACACTGATAATTGTTGTTGATGTTAAAGCAGCCATTTCACGTCAGACGTAGTCATTTATATATTACTTTTTTATATTCATATCTGCTTTGTTATTATATTTTCAAAGTCATAATGGTATCGTGCAGAATTATTTTTTTAGTTTAACCTTTTAAAGTATATTTTCACCAAATCTTCAGTGTAGATTTTCCACACTTATATTGTGTAGCACTTCAAGTACCCAGTCTTTTTCTCTTGCGCTGCTTAGAAATGTCGGGACAAACAGTCTATCCAGATTCATTAGCCCGCTCTGGTTTTAATGGTGCATCTCTGGATACACGCATGCAGATGACGCTCTCCTCCTCCTCCTCCTCCTCCCCCTCCCGCTCCTCCTCTTCCCTCCCACTAAGTGCCCTGACTTTGTTGTGCGCCTAACAGTTCCTAACGGTTACAACTAATGAATTGAGCAGCCTCGGGGACGTATATATAAACCTATTAGCTTTAATAAAGTCTGAAGGTATAAAACGACTCTCTGTGGTATTTCGCCGCACACTTAGTGCTCCTCTCATCCCTAATAATATCAGCTGCTTCTCTGCCAAGTACACTGTTGTGCTCTTTGATCGCATTGTCAGATCTGTTTGCGCAATTATCCTCAATTTTTCCCAGTGAGGAGTTGTCGCTCGGTTTTGACACACTCGGGGCCAAAAACCCGGGGAAGAGCGAAAGAGCTCAAACAAATAAAGGGGAATTTACGTCCGTGGAGACGGGACGGGAGAGTCGGGGAGGAATGACCAGCCCTCCAGTTAGCGGAGGTGTGCGCGTGCGCGCTCATTCGGCTGCCTCCTAATCTCCGATTGGATTTGCGGCCTTAAAACATGACGAATTACGCTCCTGTCCTCACCTAATGCTTTTAACACATCCCTATAAGAGGCCTTAATCAGGTGAGATGGGCCCCAATGCTGGCTGTTGGCGACACGCACACACACACACACAGAGCGGCTGATTAGCCTAGCCACGGTGCTAGCCACCCCGGATAAGCCACCAGGTGGATAATGTGCTGCTTTAGCGCCTTAATTATGCCATAATCTGTTCAGCGCCTCAACCCCCTGCACAGAAGGACACAGAGTGAGAGTGAGAGTGAGAGAGAGAGAGAGAGAGAGAGAGAGAGAGAGAGAGAGAGAGAGAGAGAGAGAGAGGGGCGTCGGGGCCGAGGTGGGGTTGGTAGGAGGAGGAAGAGGAGAAGGAGGGGTTGTGGTGCTGTGAGATGGGACAAGAAGTAGGAATGGGGTGGGAAGAAAGAAAGAGAGAGAGAGTGAGAGAGAGAGAGAGAGAGTGAAGTGGCAGAGGGGAAAAGGAAACCTGAGGCGCCAAACTCTCAACCCGGACCTCACCTCATCTCCCAGTATCTACGCTCTCATCTGCCGCCACCGCCTTCTTTCCCCCCTTTTCTTCCCTGAACTCTTAATCCCCGAATCACTTCAGACCTCCGTCGCCCCGCACACACACACACACACACACACACACACACACACACACACACACACACACACACACACACACACACACACACACACACACACACACACACACACACACACACACACACTCTCCTCTGCACTCTCCCTCCACTTCTTGCAGCTCTATATGTTTCCTATCACCCTCCTTCTCCTCCTCCTCCTCCTCTCTTCCTCTCTCACCCCTACACCCCTCCACCCCCACCGACCCCCAGGCCGTAGTTTCCGTGTGTCTCGGTATCTCAGGTCCTCCTGCACCCTGTACCTGTCACCGTGCACAGGCCTTTGACAAATCACGTGAAGGGCAGACTGAGTTTTGTAGGACGAGACAAAGCTTAAACATATGGCCACCGTGTCCCCAGGTGCTCCGCCGTGTGCCAGCGGCTCCCTGGGAGTCCTTATATATAACATTAGCTACCTGTCCGTGCGCAGGCTGGCTCCGTCTCCTTTGGTTTTTGGCTTCTCTGCCGCCAGTTACTGACTGATTAAAACTGTTGGAATGATCGTTTTCTTCCTGCAGCCTTTTTCTCTGTTTAAGGAGGGATTTTCTTTTCTTTTCTTTTTATTCTTTTTAAAAAAAAAAATTTCTCTTTGGTGCAGATTTTAAGGATATCCTTGTAAATTATAACATGGTGTCGCAATCACTTTGTGGGAAACGTGCGTTTAAAATATGTCAAACAGATGGTGCAAAATCAAACAGACCGATAGACAAAACAGGGGGAAATTGGGGCCTGTTTGTCACGGCGTGGACGTCATGCCAAAAAAACAAACCAACAAGGAAACTGACACGTTGTTTTCACATTATTCTGGCAAGACATTTTCAACATGCATTTTTTCTCGCAATGCTTCAAACAAACTCGCAGCCTGTAACTCTCTGTACTGTAACACAGACAGACAAGTCCTATCAGTTTTGCTTGTTAATGAAGATGAAGGGGATGCGAAGGTTTGGCCACCACTATCGATGACCCATTTAATGGCATTTAGTCTCTAAACCATAATTTGAACTACATGGTTTGTGTTTTCATTTTTTCTGTTTTCAACACAGTTTTTAAAAACAAACAAACAAAAAAAAGAGAGTCAAATATCAACCCTGCTGTATAAGCCAGTAAGAAAAACAAAACAAAACAGTATATATAGTAAATAAAACAGGCCTTCAAATAGTTGCAGGCCTCACCTCACTCCCATTAGAGCAGAAAATAAAAACTGGTCAGTACCTGATGATGTCCTCCAGAGACTCCAACAGCTTATGGTTGCCTGTCCAGAAGGTGGCGCTAGCAGTAGAGCAGACTCAAGGTGGACCACGGGGTTTGCCAGAGGATCTCTGAGCTTCCAGGATGGATCCGGTAGTGCTTCCATTCGGGTGGGGATACTTCCAGGCAAAGCTTGTGGGGCTAGCCTGGTTAGCTGGGTTAGCTTCCCGTCCACCGCTACTTACACACTCGCTGGGCTAACGAGCGGCATTTTGAGTTACGGTTGAAAAAACGTGGGGCGGAAGTTTTAGTTTGTAACTTCTCTAAAATGTCCACGTAGACTAACTTGCCGTAAATCCAAGTTTTAGTAGCACACTGCACCTCCCCAGCAGCGGACGTCCACGCCCCCTCTTTACTTGTTCACCTTTGCTGTCTTCTTCTTCTTCTTCTTCTTCTTCTTCTTCTTCTTCTTCTTCTTCTTCTTCTTCTTCTTCTTCTCTCCCTTTTTTTTGTTAACATCCCCCCCAGAAAGATACCATTTTAACATAAACATACTTTCACCACATTAAAAAAATTAAAGAAGACATTGGCAATTTTAACATTTATTATTATTATTATTTTTAACCAATGAAGTTATACATGACTTTACCGCACAATGAAAAGCATACATTTCAACATTTTAACCCCCTTTACTTTTTATATTTATCTATTTATGAACACTTTTACCTGTACTACATAAGTATTAAAACCCGACATTTTACTTGGCCCTTAAATTATTTAAAGAAAGAGAACAAAATTCATCACAACATGATCTCTCTCTTATAACATTTTAGCATTTATCTCTTATTTGCTATGCATAGTTTAAGGAGCATAACAAAAATCAAGAAACAATAGACTTGTGGGGTTTAACGAACCACTGCTGGAATCTATCAATTATTTAAATCTTAAACAGGATAAGTCACAGTCCAGTGGTAGTAAGTGTTTTGACCCCAACATGCATTAATTGTCCGAGGGACAGTCCAGTCTCAGTCAAACTGCTTGATTTGGTTGTGAAGTGTTGACAAAAAAAAAAACATCAAGATTTTGGAGATTACTGTCTGTTAAAGCTTTTAATCCAAACAATATCATTCTCGTATTCTCGTAACCGTCTGTACGGCTAAAATGATTTCCTGTGAATGCCGGAGTGTCATCCCAACAGCGCAGCCTTATAACTGAATGAGGTTCATTGTGTTCTTTTATAACCAACACATGACTATTTTGAGATCTTCGTTGTTACGAAAATAACAGCGCAGCCACATGCGCTTGCGGCGCGCTCAGTTAAATACTCATTTGCGAGGAAAGAGGGCAGAGCAGAAAATGACAGCTGTTTCCAAAACTGACGACATACGTCAGGTCACGTTTCCGTGATCCAGAAGTTAGCGCCGCGTTTAGGGAAAAAGATCAAGCGACGAGCGAGAGACAAGAAACTGAGGTGGAAACAGCAGAGGGAAAAAACGTCCTGCAAAGTTTTTACCTTCCTCTCAAACTCCACTCAGAGTTGGTGCCGCGCAGAACAATTTGGGGTTTTGCGTCCCTCTCTGGGGCGGCGGCCTCAGGGGAGGACACACCCCCACGGGGAACAGGTGTCAGGCCAGTGTGGACCAGTGTGTGCATATGTGTGTGTGTGTGTCTGTGTGTGTGGGTGTGGGTGTGTCAGTGAGTAATGGCGCTATCAACCGGCCTCCACGATCCATCATGCGTGTCCCCAGCCGAGGACCCCGAGGGCCACGGCATACATGCACGCACCTTTTTAAGTGACCAGAGGGGTGCTCGTGCACGCGCACGTGCGCACACTCGTTGAGGACATACATTTATATAAGCTCATAAATGCAAGACGACACAAGAAAAGCTGCACTTAAAATCACACCATCAGGTAGACAGTGCAGCATTCTCCTCTACTGTCCCGCTGTAGACTCCTTGCACACACACAGACACAGACACACACACACACACACACACACACACACACACACACTCTTATATTAATTTTCAGGACTTATGTTAAACCAAAAGCAAAAAAAAAAAAAAATCTCTGCTGCTGAAAAACTGTCTATCAGCAGAGGTGGAACCATTTCAAGGGCTTTGATTAAATCAGCCATTTCTGGCTACCAGGAAACGTTTGAGCTATCTGATGCTTTGGCTGTCTGCCGCACAATTTTGCCAGGAAATTCCTCATTGTAACAGGAAGCAGTGACGCACGCCCGCACCCCGTTTGTCAGTTCATTGAAATAAGAACGAGCACAGAGCGTCAAGATGGGTTTGGGGGTTCGATGGATTCTCCGCCGCAAAACACTTCATCCTCTGATAAAAGTTCCAAGAGTTATTTATGTAGGAACTGTTCATGGGGTCGAAAAAGGGGGAGTCCTTCAGCTTCAGATTGTTAAACATCATCATCTCATCATAATATTTCCTATTTTGCCCACTCTGTCCCCTCTCCGTCCTGCCAATTTGTCCGTCGTCCCACTTCGCGTAGCAGAAAATCTTTCTGAAGAAATAGCACTTATTATCTCAGCGGGGGATGGTGGTATTATAATTAACAAAACAATAAAAGTTTATTAATGAACATTAAAATGCAAAATAGCAGGGAGAGATGGCGATGGGCGCTATCAATCACAAAAGAAGTGACTCCCTCGCTTTTTTGAGTCTTAATTAGCCGTCCGCTCATTAAAGGGATGAGTGTGTTTGCGCGTGTGGGTGCAGGGGAGGCTACAAAAGGACTTTAATTGATCAGTGGCCCTTAAATGGTCTATCAGCAAGTTGGAGACGGGGGGGAAAAAAAATGCAATTTATAGAGCGTTGTCAGTTTTATTTCCACAGCAACTAATTATAATTTTTTTTTAAAACTTGGCTGAAGGCTTCTTAGAATCCAGGCATGAATATCCAACAAGGCAATTACACCATAAGAAACCACAACTACAACACTGCTGTGTTCATCTCGCTCTAGTATGTGAATGCTTAAAAGGTCCCATATTATATCTATCGTGCGAAACCGGGAGCCACACCCCCAAAACCTTGTCGTAGATCTCTGGAAAACATATTGAGCTGTCCATAAAAAAACGCTTTTAACACTGAAACCGAAAAAGTGCCACTGAGGTTGGAAAAACAGTCTCAGGGTGAAGTCACCGAGCGAGGAGTTGCCCGTGTATGACATCACATTGGCAAAGTTAATTATTCATTATATTGAACGCTTAAATAAAAACAGGACATCGGCTTTAATATGGCTCGTATTGGGAACCGTATTGTAATACATTCCATTCCATTTCATTAGCTGTGTAAACATCCCTCCAAATCCCAGACGGTTGCGTCACCCTGCGTGTCGACTCACACCTCCTGATTACTGCTGCATCCAGCGTATCATGAAGTCATGTCGCAATAAATCACACGCAACCCAGGTATGGTAAGAGGAAGTGTGTCAGAAGAATGACACGTGACTCTTCTAAGTTATTGTGTTTTCCGCTGCCAATCACCTAAAGTAGACACAGACTGCATGCAAATGACGGCAGGTGTGAGGTGAGTCATGAGCTTGTCATCGGCTTGTCAATCACCTGGTGAAGTTTTATTTAACAGAGCACTTCCAGCGGAGCTTTTTCACCCTCTATATACTTTTTCAGGACGCGGCCAGTCACACACAAACATGTTTAGCTTGCGCGCGCACACACACACACCGCAATGCAGTTTGCAACCCAGCTCGATTTATAATAGTTGGCGTGATCTCGTGCCCCCCTCTCAGGGAGGAACTTGGAGAGTTCAAACTGTGGCCTACTTACACTTTGCTTCACTTTGCCCTGTGCTCCGCTCACAAAGCGCAGTGCATGACTTCAGCGCACGCACTCACGTTTGAGCTTTCAGAGCAGATGGCCTTAAAAATAAAAACACAAAACAAAACAAGCAGCAAAAAAAAAAAAAAAAAAAGCTTTGCTGGTTCTCTTTTACCGGCCCTCCTCACACAACACAAAACTTTGCTGGGTCAACCTACATATTTCTCTGGCCCAGTGGGACTGCAAGGTGTGGATAAAAAGGCCAGGAAGGAGCTTACACAACACTAGTGGTCTTGAGCTGGAGCACGTAACTCAATATTGTAACATTGTAAGGTAACTGCAACGTCTCTCCAGTCACCCCAGAATTTTGAAACACACCGGCGAATTTCCCATCGACGTCCAAGTTCCACGAGGCAAATGACGCCTGTAAGAATACATCGTTCAGCTGTCATGTGAAGAGGTTTGTTTTTTTGCCAGCTTAAACTGAGCAAGCTCCAATTTCCAGGAAAACCATCAAAATGTAGTTAGGAGTGAGGAAGAAGACCAAAAAAAAAAAGAAAGAAAAAAAAAATCACTGGAGGCGTGAAACGTTCCAGAGCTCTCAATGTCACAACTTTGGGGACACAAAGCTTTGGTTGAGATTGCCGGGCCGCGTTTGAGGGTTGGAGAGTATAAAGTAGGGGGGAAAAAAGCCCTGCCTGCAGAAGTTTAATTTTAATTTCCCATCTTACACACACACGCACACACACACACACACACACAGGTAATCTGCGTGGATGTGAATGCAGAGCAGACCTGATGAAAGAGAACAGAAGTAAATTGGATGCTGAGCGTTTGATAACTGCATTTCTTTTTCTCCTTGCAGCTCTGCCATATGCTCCCCCCTCTCCCCGGGCTGAGCGGTGACATTCTGTACTTCTTCTCGCTCTCACTCTCACTTCACACAGAGCCGATTGCAAAATTAAAAAAAAAAAAAAAAGAACAAAACAGAGGGAATAAAACGGTGGGACAGTGTGAGAAGCAGAGCAGCAGAGTGGCGCTGATGAAGAGCAGGTGTGCTTGATTGCAAAGGCCGGGTCAGGTGCGGATCAGAGAGTTGACAGATGCAGGACAGGAGACAGCGAAGCAACTGTTGCAACCATGACACTTTGAGCCATTGACATTGATAATATATTAATTAATAATATATTCATAATTGGTTTGCTGACGTAGGTCAAAGTTACAGTACCACTCTTGGCTGCAATAGAAGGTTGATTGTTTAGTTCTATGTATGTGTGTGTGTGTGTAAGAGAGCACAGTTGCCACTGGAGCCTCTCCATGGTGGAGTTCCACCATGTTTTCCGCGATGTTAGCGTTAAACAAGCAGATGATCAATTAGCTCACTACTACACTTACAGCATCAATAGCCTAACTGCAACGCTGAGGTCGATAACATCAGTTGCCAAAAGACAGGTGGTCACGTGACACTGCCAGCTGCACACTGTGGCTGCGGCCCTTTAACAGCAGTGTTTGTGTTGACAGTTGGGGCTTTTGCACACACACATGAACTGAGGTGTGGTGTCCTTTAAGATTTAGGCCTTTACGTGCACGCACGTGCATACAGTGAAACTCATGCAGGCACACACACACACACACAGGCCCAACTATAGACAGAATAGAATGGATGTACTTTATTGATCCCAAATTGGGAAACTAGACTGTTGTAGCACTAAAAACAATAAAAAAAATAAACTATACAGTAATTACAGGAATTACAATAAACATTTAAGCTAATCCAAATACAAACAACAAGAGCGGATGTGCAAAGACAGTCAATTGTGCAGAGGCAGGGATAAGCAAGGTTTTCGAGACTGAATTAGTGCAATAGTTGCCATTGAGTTCAGATAAAGTTAGACTACATCTCAAAGAGGACTCAACAACAAAACAAAACAAAAAAAGTCTTCCCAGTGATAAAACAATTTTTTTTTTCCCAACTACCAATTTTCTTTAAAAACCATGCAGATTTCCTACATCCTACAAACTAATGTATACAACTGTATAAGTAACTAATGGGGGATTTTGGATGCTGCAACTCTATGGGAAGACTCTTGCAAAAAATAATAATACTAATAATGAAAGAGCTTTTGGCTTACACTGTCAAAAAACAAAAAAAACCTGGCGGGACAGACGCTCGAAGCTTGACTTCTCACCCCGTCTGATGCTCCGCCTCCTCTTGATGTCTCCACTAAACTCACAGCAACAGCGTCTTGCTCCTGCCACAACGGCTGCGGCAGTCAGGTGGCGGTGACGCCGAGCCGGAGTGACACACACGTACACACTCGCGGGCACGTGCGCATAAGCAAACCTATCCCCACGGATGCTCTTAATTAGACTCCACCCGTCCCCCACCGTCCCCGTGGCAGGCGAGACAAAGGGAGGCTCACTCGTTTGGACGTGTGTGTGTGTGTGTGCGTGCGTGCGCGGTGTGTTTGCATCTGAGGGGCCTATCTTTAGCAGATGCTCATACCTCTCTGGTCTCTGTGTGTGCGCGGAGCAGCGGTGCTATCATTAAAGTGTCATTGAGAAGTGGCACCACTTAATTTTAGCTGCTCTCACCGGGGACACCGAGGGAGGGAGGGGAGGAGGAGGAGGGAGGGGAGGAGGGAAGAGAGGGAGGACGCTGGAGAGATGGAGCGAGGGAGGGAGAGGCGGGGAGGAAGGAGGGACGAGACGGAGACGGAAGAGAGAGCTGCCAGACAGACGCGAAGGTTAGATGGAAGGGGGTTTTGGAAGAGACATTCCGCGTCGGGGCCTGGGACCAAAATCAAAGCTGCGGCTGGGGGTCCAACACGGGGCCGCGCGACGGCTCAAACGGAGCATCGCACGCACTCACCCTTCTGATTTTCGCTGAATATAAAAAGTTTTCTTTTCTTTTTAGTTTAATGCCTTTCTGTCAGGATTTTCTCAAGTCCTTTAGTGAATTCATTATTTTTATATAAAAACTCTAGAAGCTCTAAATTTCTAAATTCTTCATTATTGCTGTATATTATATTATTATATTATAATATTACTATAACCGTGACCCTGAGCTCAGGAAGAAGTGAGCATTGAAAATGGATAGATAGATGAATGGATGAATGGAATATTATTATATTGATATTGTCATTTTAATCAAATATACAAGTTAAACATGTCTCTCCATCACTACAGCTGTTGCTGTACTAATAATAATAACAATAATAATAATAATAATAATAATAATAATAATAATAATGAGAAGAATAGAGAAGAATAATGAATTTCTAATCTAACCTCTTGCAAGCATAGCTATTTAACTGTAATGATTTGGAATTACAGGGAATTCCCTCACAAATGTTTCCGTCTAGGAGATTTGATTATAAAAAATACCCCTCTGACCAAAACTGCCTCACACACGAGAGGAACGCTGAAGCCAATAAAGATGGACAATATAAAAACTTTAAAAAAAACAAGGCAGTTTAGCTAAAGAAAAGAGTGCAGATGGCTTTGAATTGCACCTCCAACAAATCCCCAAGCACCTGATTGCACGAGCACACACACACACACTCAGGCACACACACACACAGGCACACACACACACACACACACACACGGCATCTTGGTGGCGTCAGGCTCAGTAATGAATCCATGTCTCCGGGACGTCAGCTGAGAAGGAGCGCTTCCTATAGGGAACCCAAAATAACTGAGTGGCGCAGCGTCGGGAGTCAGATACCTGTAGAGTGATCAAGCACACAAGTCGGACGCATTGTAAAGACACAGTTCCGCGCGTGTGAGTGCGACTCCCCTCTTGCCTTTGCGACTCTTCTCATTGACCTCCACCCGCTCCCCCCCCCTTCCTGTTTGTCTGCCCGATGTGTCAGTAAAGCGTTAGCACGTTGTCGCTGTCTCCAGCAGCAGGTAGCGGCTGCCCTCCGCTGCCCTCTTCTATTTTCACTTTGGCTGGGAGGCGAATCTGTTTTCATAAGGCGCTTGCCAACACGTGCGGGAGATTTTTGCATTAACTGTGACTTTTACTGGAGGGACATTTTAATAGTTGGTTGTTGTTTTTTGGGATCTCTGTCGTTGTTTTCCCTTCACAACGCCTGCCATCACCTCCTGAGTTTTGCAACTCACTTCAACTTTGGATATGTTTCCAATCTGCCGTTACTTTAGACAACCTCAGTTTTCCTCCTGTGGATGTAAAATAAGATGAAAGGAAATAGAAAATAGAAACACATTGTTTTTTTAGGATGCCGACTTCATGATTTTAATGTGAAATGTTTCTTATTCATCTCTCCTTTGCATGTTCTTGCAGTTGCTGTTAGTATCAATTATAAATACCATGAATACTGTCACATTGTCTGTGTATGAAGGCATGGATGTATGAATGCCTTTGTGTTTTTTTATTGTTTTAGCTAATAAATCTTTGCGCGTCTAAGTCTACAACAGATTTGAAGCGAGACTGAGAGATGAGGTGCAACAAATCCACACTTTCTTTTTCATCTGACTTCAAATTAAATGCTGTGCAGCTTTTATATTTATTGTGAACTAAACCGTTGCCTTGATGGGAGGACTGGGTGTCCACTCTGTACTTGAACATTTAGGATTTTGTGTGTCTCGACACAAATCTTGGCAGCCAGCGGCTGAGTTTTGGTCCAGTATTACAACCTTTTAAATACAAAAACAATATCAGTGTCGTCCTTCAGAGGTGAGAAGCGTCCCTCTGTATCATGAATACAAATTGTGTATCTTAGCGGGTTTGCCGACGTCCTTCAGCCTGGTTTTTAATGGTCCCTTCCAGTCGTCTCCTCCCCGTCACCTCTGCCGCCACCCCGACGCTCTCCTTGTGTGACACTGGCTGTCGTGCGGTTTTGGCTGGAACCTCCTCCCACATGTCATCCCTCTACCAGGTCCCGCCCATTACAACTCCATGTTCCTTTACTCACTTTACATCTCTGCCCTTGTTTTTTTTTTTCCTCTTTAAATAATGTCTCTGTCTGTGTCTGCGTCTGGTCTCGTAGCACCAGGTCTACTTGATAGGGCAGCTGACTCCAGCGTCCCTGTGTGAATCTCTGTCGCTGTCAGCTTCAGAGAGCTTCAAAGTGGTCTCCCACTTTTTACTGTGAACTTTTGAGATGAGTTTTCCTTGTCTCAGCCATTTCTGCACTTATTTCCGGCCTTCATAAAGTTGGTCTGGTACAAGTTTTTTTTGTTTAACTTTAGGAACATTTTTCTCAGGCATTGCTTCCGTCTAAATTGGCAAAAACTAAATACTACCTGAAGTATCTTCAGGCATAGGCAAGTGTTTTAAGAGTCATTTCAATAAAGAGCTAAATATCGTGAGGATATTTTGATCGTTTAAATTGATCATTTAAAAATGATCTTGTTCATTTTCAATTGACATTAAAGCACATTTTCTACATGATGTACATGAAATATTATATATTTTTTCTCTTATGAGGTGGGTCACCAAAACACTCCATCCATCCGCTCCTGCTCTGGCCCCTCGGTCAAATTGTAGAAAGAACACATTGTGGCCCACAGTCAAAAAGTTTGCCCACCGCTGATCTAGATGTACAAACGTGTTTATTTATTTAGTTTTTATTTTGTTGAAAACATTATTTCTTATTTTTTAACACTTCACTATTGATTATTCAAAAATAATTGATACAATTTTTTCATTAAAATAAATTAAATTGAAATACATAAAAATGTACACACCTGGTAATCTTTTTACTTTTAATTTTTTTTTTAAACAAGATACCTTGTTTTTTTAATGAGAGGTTTTTTGGGGAAAAAAAAGAATTTGCTGTAATAAGAAGAGGGAGAAACAAAAAGGCAGGTGGACACACGCTGACTTGATTCCGTGGAAAGATTCCATTAAGGAAGGTTGTCTCATTTTTGTAAGAGCCAGGACCAGTGAGCGAAGCAGTGTCGGAGCGCGACTGGAGGATGACACCAAGAAAGTGTGATGTAATGAGCCCTCAGCTGACGTGCGGCTGCCGTGTTTGTGCGTTCGGGAGCAGTAATTAATGGTCTAAAGTGTGTCAGTTGTGCTGCGCACAAACCGGCATTTAATCACGGAGGGTGATTTGTCATGGCTGCAACATCTGCTGCTCACATGAACTACATCCTGCGTGCGTGTGCGTGTGTGTGTGTGTGTGCATGTGTGTTGGTCGGTGGTAAAAAAGGGAAAAGGATGGAAAGAAAAGAGAGCGCATTTTAAAGTACACACAGAAAAATCCAACAGGATGACTTCATGTTCAACACTGGACAAACTGAACATGGAGAGCGTGGAGACAGGTGGACGGACGGACGGGGAGACAAATGAAAAAGGAGGCAGTGAGAGAGAGAGGGAGAGAGAGAGAGAGAGAGAGGAGGGAGGGAGGGAGGCCGGCGAGCTGGAGCACCTGAAGAAGGGATAGGAGAGGAGAGGAGAGGAGGATGCGGGGTGGAGGGTGTGAGGCCCTCTTCATTTATTGCTCCAGTGGAGAAGAACGTAGAGCTCTCTAATGGCGCCGCCGTGGTAATAACAATAAAAAGCGGCAGAACAAGAGGAAAAGAGCGACGCGGGAAGAGAGACAAGAAGACAAAGGTTACGACGGAGACGGAAACATAAAGCACCACTGTTTTCTTTTTACATTTCCATATTTTCACATTCCTCCACTTCTTTTTTTCTCCGCAGCCACACCCGCCGCCACCCTCCACCTCACCACCCCAACCCCACACACACACACACACACACACACACATCCTTTCCCTCTTCTCTGTCTTTGTGCTGTTGGCGCTGTGTGTCCTTGTCTATGCTTTGTTAGGCAGGGCAGTGGCACCGCTGTAGCTGCTGTGTCAGGGCTTTCTATTGGTGGTGATTAATGTATGGAGATGGACTGATCGTCACCAGCCACCAACAATATTCTCAGCGGCGGCACGCAGCCGAGCCGCTCGCCGGGGGGAAGAGGGGATGCGGAGAGAGAGAGAGAGAGAGAGAGAGAGAGAGCGAGGGAGAAAGAGAGCCTTGCTGCGGGTGCCGGACTTAGATGCTATACATTCATACATCACGCAGATAAAAATAAAGTAGCATTAAGTGATCCACCATCTGCTACTTCTAAGACGGAGGGTTGGGGACTGGTGCGTTTTACATTCTCACATTGCAGCAGTAATTCAAGTCTGTCAGAATTATGATGTCCAATCTCTGCAAAAGCATCATGTAAAACCATCAGGAAATCATGGTTTTATTCCTGTAAATTGTTTCCGAAACCGTTTGCAGTGCCGAAACACCCACTTTCTTTTAAAAAAAAAAAATGAAAGTGAAAGCTGAAAATGATATTATTTTTGGCTGCATTTAATTAACAACTTGTGCATCAGCGTGGTGTGGCAACGCTGGCACTCCTGTTCACTCGCACATGTTGTTGTTGTGATTAGAGCTACTGAGACAGTCGGTAAATTAGCCTTGGGCGGAAAAATGAGAGTTTATGGACTAAGTATGAACACACACACACACACACACACACGTGTGCACACATGCAAATGCCGAATGCTACCTCCCTTCCTTCCCTTCCACATTCCCCATCCATCAGGCCATCTCAGGGAGCTGCCTGCGGTTCCACTGGCTGGTTTAATTGTTAATGCTAATTGCTATTTATTGGCTCAGATGCAAATGATAGGCTGGCCAAAGTGAAATTTTATGAGGAGTGAACTCCCCCTCTCACACAAATTGAAAAAGTGAAACAAGAGGCAGGAGGAAATGAGGCGCGGAGAGAGGAGCTTAATGGCGGCTCTTTAATGGCGGAGAGCAAAAATTAAGACTGATTTAAGACGCCGAGCTGGAGCCCCCTCCCCAAAATCCACTGCCAGCCCCTCTGCTGGCACCAGGAGGAGGAGAGGAGGAAGAGGAGGAGGAGGAGGAAGAGGAGAAGAAGAGAGGAGAGAAGAAGGGAGGGAGATTTTTAGCATGTTAAAGATACTCAAATAAATATACAGACAGATAGATAAATAGATAGATAGATAGATAGATAGATAGATATATAGATAGGTAGATAGATAGATAGATAGATAGATAATTGCATTATGGGAAAGCATATGGAGAATGACACTGGGCCGAGGTCAAACTCAGCCTGCGGCGCCTTTCATCGTCTTCACACACATTCTAATACACACTAAAAGGCAACGCTGTATTCACACAGCATATTATCTTAATGTAAGCCACAGAGAGTGTGTGTGTGTGTGTGTGTGTGTCCGTGTGACGGAGCGGTGTCCTTATTTTAGGCCTGCTCATTTGTTTTCCGTCGCAGCAGCACTTCCGTCCCGGCCGCTCCTCGCCGTCCCCTCGTGCCGTCACTCCGTCTGATTGAAAGATCTTCCTCAGCCTGCCATCGCCTCTCCAATTAAAGGCCAATCCAATCGCATCGCAGCTTTTTGGTGCTGATGTGTGTGTGTGTGCGTGCGTGTATGTGTGTGTGTGCGGAGGGGGGGGGACTATGTGTGCATGCATGCGTGTGTCTCTTCATGTATACACTTACATAAATGAGAATGCACGTGTGTGTGTGTGTGTGTGTGTTTGTGTGCATGAGATGTGAGATCTGGGAGGTTAATGCAGTTAGGGTTATTTCACAGTCCATTAAGAAGCTTATGTTGACCTCTTGACCTCGAAGCCAACAACACAGAATCCATTATTATGACAATAAGACTGTGTGAGCACACAATGTGTGTATAGATATATGTATATTTCTATATGTGTGTGTGTGTGTGTGTGTGCGTGTGTCCGTCCCTAAAATAAAATCCCTAAAATGAAGCAATTATGAGAGAACATTTTCAGTAATGAAGATTTCAAAAAAGAAAAAATGAAAATAAACCTCACTGGATGTCTGAACCTTTGGACCGTGTGGCCAAAATCCCAAGAGTAAGAAAGGACATAAACTTGTGAAATACGAGACAATCCAAAGCAAATACACGTCGCGACTGTCTTCTTTACCTTCGCGATCCCCTCCGCCCGTTTAATTTCTTTAATTTAAGCCTTCACGTGATCGTTCTCATCCATCAGCCCCTTTATTTCCCAGCGCTGGCCGGCTCACCCTGACCCTAACCTTGGCCTTCACTCTCCGCGCGCCCAGGATGGTTATTGATCCGCACGCACGTGCGCGGAGGGGCCTGTTCTCTGAGCCTGTTACTAACGAGACAAACGGGGCCAATCTGGGCCTGGATGGGCTGCAGTCGCAGCCTGTAAATAAACTCACAGCGCCTGAGGGAACGGCTTTATTAGATTTGTTTGGCGACGGCTTTGCTGGGTCGCTTATTTGCGAGGGAAGCGTTCACACTTGCAGCACCAGGGGCCGTAAAACATCCCGACACTGCGTGGACGGAGAGTTGGGTCGCTGAGGGAAGTGCCGGGTGATGATAGAGGAAATCAGATGGACGCAGTGGCTGCCGGTTGGAATCTTTAAAAAGAGCAGAGACACTGAAAAAACCCAACTTGACTGCCTGACTATTCAGTCCTGGCACACACACACAAACACACAACACACCTGTGGACACATATGTTGTTCGTGCACTGCACACGTTTTTTTTCCACGAGCGGTTGTTGCAAAATCCAGTCAGCAAACACACACTGTCATATACATATACATATACACACATGTGTGTGAGAACGGCCGGAGATAATTGATTTCCCGCCGAGTTTTCTGGTCCCGGGCAATATGTTGCTTGTTCAGGAACTTATCAAACTGATGGATTGGTGGAATTAAAGCCGCCCTGCACGCACACACTCACACACACGCACACGCACACGCACACACTTCAATTCGAATGTGTTGCCGTCACAATGTTTTAATTAATCATTTATTACAACATTAATTATTTAGACCAGGGAAAGAAAATAAAATGTAGTCTCTTGAAACCTTTTTCTAACCTTATCTAATAATGTCAAGTAACACATTTTATATTTTTTTATCTCATTTGAACAGATACTAATGTTCAACAAATCAGTCAGTCTTTTTTTCCATGCAAGAAGAAGAAGAAGAAAAAAACTTCGACAGATATAAAACCCCTCTCTCTTCCTGAATGTGTGTTCATACATGTTATACACATGTATGTGTGTGTGTGTGTGTGTGTGTGTCTGTCTATATGCACACACCGACTCTCTCTTAATGATTCTGGAAGCTGTTTATCAGTGAAGGGTATACAATGCTCTGTTGTCAGTACTGTCCAAAAATAAAAGGACAAAGAACACACACACACACACACACACACACACACACACACACACACACAGATGACGACACTCTCTAAATTGTCCTTCACACTGCACCCCTTGTCTATCGACTCCGTGTCTTTTTTCTCAACCTGACGTTATTGTCAAATTGTTTCTCAAACGGGACACAATTGAAAAGGCGGACAGTTGTTCAATGCCTCCAGTTTTGCCATTGATTACCAATAGGGCTGTCTGTTCGTCTGTCGGCCGGAGGAGAAGAGAGAAACTCAGAGGCTCTGCGCTCGTACTCACACACACACACACTCACACACGGACACACACACACTCACACACACGCTCAGTCCTGCCTGTTTCATTTAAATATTGCCACTGTCCCAGCATGTTCTATTACTTTACAGAGTAAGATCCCCACAGATCAATTGAAGCCAAGAAGAACACACACACACACACACTGCACTCTGTGCAGCCTGCAGGCAGATGGTGACGGCAGCAGACTCTTCCATCAACAGCTCGGGGGATCAGTGCCATGAAAACTCCAAAGTGAATTTAAACACCTGAGGTAACACGCACAAGTTTAAAAGAATTAGGAAATATTAGCATTTGTAAGGGGACCCGTGCTATTTTGTGTAATGTGTTACATTTGTATCTTAAAGCTTGAAAGTGCGGAAACAAAATTAATGTGCATATTGGGCAACTTGACTTTTAGACATTGAAACACAGAAAATGCAAATCTTTGAAAATAATATTCCTATAAATTACTCTGCTTACAATTTGCATTCCCGCCTCCCACATCTATCTCTCATCTCTCCATTTCAGTACATTTTGCTGTCTTCTAAAAGACGTCTCCGGTAAACAAACTCCAAACAAATTATTAAAAATGCACCGGTTTGTCCTTGGAGGAGGCGAGTGAAGAAATAAATAGAATTCCTATATACAGCAAATACAAAATACTGTACTTCTTTTAATGTGTGCGGGGGGTGGAGGGCGGGTGGGATGGGCGGTGAGCAGGACTGTTTTTCACTTTGAAACACACACATGTGATGGAAAAGGGTGTTTTTGTTCACAAACATCAAACACGGTTTTCACTGTGAAAAACACCATATTATGCATCTGTGTGTGTGACACGCCTGTAATAATAATAATCATAATAATAAAATATCTCCACTAATTTTAAACTGGCAACCCTGGAAATATTTCCTGTGCTGCGTTAACGCAGACTGGTGTAACACACCAGAGTTACAGGTGAAGGGACAGGAATAGGAATAAAGAGAGAGTAAGACAAGAGAATAAGAGACTTTTAAAAGATTGCAGAGAAGAAAAAGAGGAAGATGTGATATTTTTCCCTTCTTCGTCATTGTCCTCTTTCTCCTTGGTGGCCGTTTCCAGCAGTAAATAAATTAGACAGTGTGAGAGTCTGTGTGTGTGTGTGTGTGTGTGTGTGTGTGTGTGCAGGTATGTACCAGGCCTTCCTCCGCTCCCCCTCCTGCTCTGTGTTTGTGTGGACGGGCCTGCAGTACTTGAAGCAAGCAGCCGCAGCCGCAGCGGCCAGATTGATGCGAACCGCCGGCGCGGCCGTTCTCCGCAGAAACGCCGTCGCTCCTCCGCGCTAATGATGCCACATCCATCCTGCAGCGCCGAGCACGAGCGCTCACCAGGGCGTCTGTCCCGGGGCGGAGCGGGGGGGTGTTGGGGCGCAGCTACAACACTAGCACCTTAACACGTGCTTCTGATCACTCTTTTTTTTTTTTTTTTTTTTGGCGCTGGCACGTGTGTGTGTGTGTGTGTGTGTGCGCGCGCGCGCGTCCATACAAAGTGAAGGGTCCTGTGTGCCCATTAATATTAAATATAGATACCCTTGTCAGAGAATTAGATCTACTGATCCCGTATTCTCCTCTCAGGGAGGAGAGGTGAGGAAGCCTGGGAGGTGAGGGAGGGGAGGGGATGGGGGAGGGGGAGGAGATAAAGTGAGAGTGGGAGGATGGCGGGGTGGGAGGGAGAGAGAGGTGAAGCGGGGAGGGTGGAGAGTGAACGAAGGGGTGAGGCGCGGCTCGAGACGGGTGAGTGAAAATGGGGGTAAAGCTGATCAGGGGTGTGGGAGGTGGGAAGAGGAGGAGGAGGAGGAGGAGGAGGGGGAGGAGCAGCAGAGGGACATAATGAGGAGTTGAAGTGGGAGGTGTTAAAGGTCCCATATTAGACCCATTTTCACATCTTAATTTTTCATCCTGGGCTCAAGCGGAGCAGCCCCCGCATGAATGATTATTCACAGGGAAAAGAGGGAGAGAGAGAGATCTGCACATCTCTGGGAAATGAGCGCATTTAGCCCGCTGTTTACAGTTAGTATATTTTATATATTTTTTTTTAGCTCCCGCTATAACACTTTGTTGGACAAAAATGGGATGAGATAAAGTAATCGACCACGCTGTTACATCACAAGGGGCTGGTTCCGATTTTAGCACCAACTGTCTTAAAAACTGAGCAGGCCAAAGAGCATAGGTGTCAAACTCTGGCCCGCGGACCAAATTTGGCCAGCAGTGTAGTTTAGTATTATAGTGCTGCAATTTAGTATTATACAGCACATGTACTACAAACCCCAGAATGCTTTGCTGGTATTTTGGCGCATCAATCAGGACATGATGTTCATTGAAGGATATTATTGTTACTTAATTGGTTTATTGTTGTTATTCTATTTTCAAATGAATGATTAACCCTTGGAAAACGGTTACTGTTGAAATTTAAAACATAAGGCTGCAAATAAAAATTTGAAATTTGATTTTGCATGTGTGCAATATGAACTTATTTATTGTATACTGTAGTATCAAGCTTTGCTTGTTATATATTCAGGTTGAAGCACAACTTGTTCAGGCCCATATGAAAAGTTTACTGTTCCAACCAGAAGAAGATTTTTTTTCAATAAATATCAATGTTTTCCAAGGTTTGTGCAAGTTTTAAATTTTGGGGCCACTTTGTATTTGAGTTTGACAGTCATGTCAAAGAGTGTGAACTTCTCTCAGACTTTGGACTGGACAGGTCACTGTTGTGAAAAGGTTGGATTGGGTAACTGACCAACAAGCTGAACGGCAGGCGGCTTGAGAAGTGGTGGAAGAGGTAAAAGAAAAAAAAAGGGGGAAAAAAAGGAGGTGGGGGGAGGAGGGGTAATGATGAGGGAGTGGGACGCAAAGGTGGAGAGGAGCAGAGGCAGGTGGGCGGGGGCCGAGTGGAGGGGGTAGGGGGGTGGGGGGGTGGAGCGGAGGGGACTGAGGGGTTTAGGGAGGGATGGAGCGAGGTGGGCGGGGGCAACTGATTGATAGCGCCGAGTGTTGGAGGCTTGAGGAAAGAGGGATGAGGAGAGGGGGAAAGGGAAAAGGAGGCCGGGGAGGGAATCCATCACTTTGGAGGTGGGGGGGGGGGTGGTGCTGGCACGGAGGTGGAGAAACAACACTAGGTGGGTGGTGGTGGTGGTGGTGGGTGGGGGCATACGGCCAACACGTATGGACGGATGGAGACGAAGGGAGACGTGGGACGTGTTGACGAAGACGTGGCGGCGCAGCGCTGACGGACAGAGGGGAAACAACAGGGGCGGCGGCGGCGGCGGCGGCGGGCGGCAGCTTTGACCTGTCATCTGTCCGTAACGGAGGAGGGCAGGGAGGAAGAGCGGAAAGGAGGAGTGACAGTTTGATTTTCCCGGCCGCGCCGCTCATTCCCATATTCCCCGGCAAGCTCGCACCTGATGGAAAGATGGCAGGAAATCAATAGTCGGCGTGCGTAATGGAGTAATGACTCCGAGTGCGTGCGTGCGCGTGTGTGTGTGTGTGTGTGTGTATCACGGCCGATCCCCGAGCAATCACACACAGCTTAAGCCGGTCCCGAGGGCTCGGGGGGGGGCACTTTAACTAACAACTTCATTATTGCGCTCTCTCGCTCACACACACACACACACACACACACACACACACAGTGAACCTCACTCATACACATCACTTTTGATTAGCACCCGTTTTTCAAAGTTACGAAGTCTGCTTTAGTCTGGGAAAGTGTTTCTTACAGACAAAAAGCGAATATTTTTGACACAGGTATTGTGGCTCCTTTTTAAAGCAACACACTGTAGTTTGTTGAACATATCATTTTAGTTTCAAAGTTGTTCTTCTTCAAGCTGCTCTACGACGACACAACTTTGAAGCGCCCTGTCCAGCCTCTTGCCAGGCTACAAGTCTTTATTGTCTTTCTAATGTCCTCTTGTCAGTTGTCTCTGTGGTGTCTTTCCCATTAGAGACAGGTCATCGAGCTGGCTCCTCACAGCCTGGTGTCCGTGTTGGTGCGCAGTGTTGCCGTAAAGCCAGGCGTGTCAGTGGTGTAGTGCAGGGTGTATGCAGGTAGACGAGTACATGCGCTTGTTTTTCATTCAGCATTGTAGTACAGACACTTTTCAATCCCCTCTGAGGCGCATGAATTAAGTGTAAACCCACATCTCCAGGGACTCACTACACCACGAACAGGTACTGAACAGGCAACCAAAGTTTTCCCCCTGTCACATTGTAATTTCAAACTATTTGAAGGTAGAAAATTGAAATGGTGTTGCCTCCACCAACCCTGCACCAACTCCCAATGAAACAAAATGACTTTAAACTCATGTAACTGCCTTTACAGCTTCTCTCTCTCTCTCTCTCTCTCTCTCTCTCTCTCTCTCTCTCTCTCTCTCTCTCTCTCTCTCTCTCTCTCTCTCGTTTAACCAAAAGCGCTCTCAAAGTGTTTCCAGACTCTGCCAAGTCGTCCTGATGCTGCGAAAACATTCCCAGTCCTGGGAAATGCGAGGCCCTGCAACACATACAGACACACACACACACACACACACACACACCCACACACATACACACACACGCAGACGCACACATGCAGAGATGCACCTCAATCAACCAATTAGGTCATCAAGGGGATCTCGCATCACAGGAACAGGCTCAGTGCCACGACCAAGCGGAAAGGGGCTCTCGTGTGCAAACACACGTATGCGCACGCACACGCACACGCACACACACACACACACACACACGTGCAATCCTCATTTGGCTGAAAACTCAGGAGATGCTGCTGATGGCAGGATACACACACACACACACACACACACACACACACACACACACACACACACACACGTGCACACAAAGCTACCTACGCACACAGCTGCCCTGCACCGGAAACAGAAGCCCAATTCAAACACAAGTGCCCCCCCTCAGATGCCCGCCCCTCCCCCACCAACTCATTATGGGTCCACTGATCAAAAAGAATGAGGCTGTGCGTAACAGCCTACCAAAGGAGGACGGAGGGGAAAAGAAGAATTTGGACAAAAGGTGGCCCGTTGTGGCTCGCAGCTCGGCAGCTCGTGGCGGCAGCCCCCTCTGTTTACTAGCGCCTAATTAATTCGCCACATATGCTGAGAACATCTGTCGCTAGTGACCTGCCGGGAGAGCAGAGGACGCACTGCTGCGACGCCTCGTCCCCCCCATTCTCATTAGCGCACACACATACTGCTTCGTGCGCACACGCGGATAGATGTACGTGTGTGATGCACACGCGCCAGCGTTGAGTCGCAAAGTTTGAGCAGCTTCAATCCGAGGGCTCCTGACTGAGACGCGTGACGCATGAGCTCATCAGTCGGGAATGGGATGGAGCAGCTGACTTCCATTGACGGCATGTGCCGTGTTGTTTCTAACAGCTTTCATTTTATCTTTTTCATTTTTGCCAGACTCAAGTGAAATAACCTTGCATGATTATTCATTCATTTTTATTTATCATTTCTTATTTAACCCCAATGTCACAAACCAGCATGATTAACCCTTTGTTTACAACCTCCTGCAAATGTCTTTGTCCATATGCATATATGTATGTATGTCTACAAACATATATATATATGTATTAAAACCTCAATGTCACAAACCACCATGTTAATCCTTTGCAAAAAGTCCTTATACATATCCCTATATATATCTACATATATACAGTTTATATATATATATATATATATATATATATATATATATATATATATATATATATAGTATAGTTCATCAAGTTTAAAGGTGCATGCATGCAAACTGAATGTGCACTTGCATGCTGCACAAAGCCAAATTCATTTTACTTACCACTTTTAGTTTATCACTCTGTCCTTTGTGCCAAAATAGAGCCAAACTTGGTCAAATAGAAGAAAAAAAAAAAAGTCTACCAGTGTACAAACTGCAGCCCCAGCAGAAAAGCTTGCATCAGCCAATCACATTCATTAACCTCCACTATCCCACAATCCCCCCTGAGGGACCCCACAGAGACAAAGACAAACTCTTTTACCCCTCGTGTCCTACGTAGCTCCCTCCATTCCCATCATTCCTCCTCCACACACACACACACACACACACACACACACACACACACACACACACACACACACCAAGCAGGTACCCAGCACCGGAGTACTTTAAGAATCATTCTAATGAGCGTGCTTTTGCCCAATTGAAGCACTCAGATGTCTATTAGTCTGACTTATTACATCCATCCCTCTTCACAGTGTGCTGATGCAGTGCTTCACAAACTTATTTAACAGAAGGGACCCTTAGATAACCCTCAGATGAAAAAAAAACAAAACGAGTTCCTCTTTATTCTTCAATTCTTGGAGTACCTGGACATCGCTTCAAAAGGATTTCAAAGAAATGAGGGATGTCATTTCACTCATTTGCAACTCATCACTTTTCATGATGTAATGCATGTTGTACAGTTTAATGGGTATTCCCACCCAGTGCCGATTCACTGGAGGCCTACTACTGTACAGCGGAAGAAAAACCCAGCATGTCTCCCTACTGCTTTCCTGGTGCTGTTCAAGACTTCATTACTTGTTAACAGAGAGTTGTGGCTAAAACAGCGACTGTTGCCTGGCAGACAGGATCCAAATTCATGTCTGGCATATTTTCACTAGAGCATCAATGACTGATCTAGTTGGCAAGACCAGCCCTAGGACCACTTGGTCTTTTCTTGGTCTCAGACACAAGGTTCTCATAAGACTCATACAGCGTTGTGTTTGCACCCAATTTACAGTATTATCAAGGCCATTTGAATTGCATGCCATTGGTGTGACGTTGGACATTTCTCACAGGATGGAGCTCCAGTTGCGAAAGACGTAGGTGTTTGGAAGTTTTGATCCTCACCTTCAGCCGCCACTGAAGGCCTCTCAGTCAGTCAGTCAGTCAGTCAGTCAGCAACTCTTGCTGTTACTCAGTCAATTGAACGCCTCGCGAGTCAACAAGTCGGTTACTGGGACCGAGCATCCGGTCGGGGCCCCGCAGCCGGCAGGCCCCCCCACCTGTCCCTGCTAATTTGGTGAGGAATCAATTAAGGCTGTGTTTGCCGAGTTCTCCTTGCCTTCAGCTCATCTGCTTCCCTCTAATGCAATTGTCCTGTGTGCTGCGTGCGGAGCGGCATAATAAAGTGATAAGGCTAATCAGGTTGGCTGCTCCTCTCCTCTCCCCATACGCACACTACACTTATTCTATTAGATGTGTAATGAGATTCTGCACTCCATCAACACGATGCCGCTTCGCGCGTGTGTGTGTGTGTGTGTGTGTGTGTGCAGGGACGCGCGCTAGTGTGTGTGTGTGTGTGAGCGAGAGAGCTTCTGTTCTCGCGGAGGAAATTTGCTCCATTTACATTCTATCATTAGCTTGAAACAAATGTGCCCTTGAGCTTAGCGCCCCTGTCTCTCTCGGCTGCAAACACTTTACTTTGGCAGCCGATCATAGTCGCATTGCCCGCATGCACACTCAGTCGACGCTAACACACACTGGACCGGGGGACGGATTTATAATTGAATACAGGAATGCAGCGGCACACACTTCAGTGGAACCAGCGGCACAAAGTATTACTACATTGCCGTGTAATGCTGCGAGCGTCGGGCGAGATCATTAGCTGAGGAATCGTCTTACTTTTCATTTACACACAAATACTCACGCACACACACACACACACTAATAAATGCAGTCATCCCTTCGTTAATCCATCCATCCAACAACGAGGTGGTTGGATGAATAGATTAAGAGTACTTTGCGCATGCACACACACACACACACACACACACACACTCTACCTCTCACGCACACTCATACAACCCCACCCTCCCATCTAGACAAGCAGCGAGAGTGATGGTCGAGTAGATGTAAAGGACACGGCGCTCTATGATGTGCGGAACAGTTCTGGTCAATGGGCCAGATAATGAGTTGCCATAAACAGTGGCAGTCTTCCACTGTCCAGCTCAGCTCATTACCGTAGCTAGCATATGTAATCAGTGTGTTGCTGGGGCGTGTCTTAATGTACTCTACCCGACTGTGTCTCAAAGACGGGGCCTGGCCCACGGGGCGGGTCGCGTCAAGGTAAGGACAGATCCGCGGATCTTGCCCGGAAACAGAGAGGACGCTCACGTGCACGGCAACGCTCCGACGTTAACCGGGGGTTGAGGTTGTGCCCCGCGTGAGACGTTGCCACGTTACCAGCAGTTTGTCATCGCCTCAATCAAGGAAAGGTTATATTCAGAGTTAGCAGTGACCTCATTATGATATGTTGAACATGCTGATCTTACTTACGGTTATTGAGATGTTAACAGGTTTGTTGCTATAAGCATTCCTACCGGGAAATGTTGCTCCCTTTTGTCGCAGTTGCCACAGCTTGTGTGTCCAGGTATAATGTATGGTTGCTGTGTTTGCATATCTGACCCTTGTTCTAACATGCCTCATGCCTCGACTTGGCATTTCCCCATGTTGGCGTCTTCCATTGTTGAATAGGTAATACCGAGCAAGTGTCAACCAAAAGTAAGAAAGTGTAGCAGGCAAAGAGTGTTTTTTCCTAAAATGGGCCTAAGATTTTTGCCATAAAAGAACCAAAACAAGGTGTTTGGCCACCTTTGTCACTGCGATTTAGCCACTAGTAGTTCACATCTTTTCTTTCTCATTCAAGATATGATGAAAAACAAATACATTTGAATGCTTATCTAGCAGCTCTTTGTTCGGACATGTTAATTGGAAAATTATCCTAACCAGAATATGGGCCTTTTATCGTAATGCTGTGCAGTGATTTCTGAAGTTGCCAACCAGTGGCCAAACACTTCCAGCCTCTAAAAAATACTCTTGTATGTAAATTATAAATACTGTGGTAGAAATTACTTGAATTTATAGTGGCCCAAACTTAGTGTCATTTAAAATATATAAACTTCTGAGCATTTACCAGCAGTAATGTATTGGGAAGGAGAGGCACATAAAGCACACGCTCATATATTTCCTCATTTATCAATGACTTCATTAACATAAATCACTGCGAAGACAAAACAGAGGACACGCAGAATGTGGGTATTTCGGAGGCCAGAAAGCTCTCGGAGGGACGTAATTAGAACACACACATACACACATACAAACACAATATCAAGCTGTGCACATCCTCATTAACTCTCCGGGTATGATAAAACACGATTCTCTCTCATCCCACCCAAGAATCCATAAAGAGGAGATAGTATTTCAAGCTGCCGACACTAAATCTCTAATTATAACTTTATTTGAAGAAAACAAGGGAGCACTTAATAAGCAAATGAGAGCGATAATAACTTGGACGGTGGATTGGACCTAACAGACTAGATTATAGGGGTGAGCCCCTGCTGAGAGAGGGAGAGAGAGAGAGAGTTGTAAATAATATGAACGTGTAAATTATGAGGCTAAATGCTCAAAAGCCGTAATTATGGCGGGCTTTGAATGGGCAGAGGCGAGTGGGTATGAGGATGAGAGGATAAAAGAAATTAGCCGCCTTCTTCATTCGCTCTCAATTCCCTCACAACAGAGACCCCTTCTTCATTTCCATTTTACCTCACGGTTCTTTCTTTCTTAGTGCTTCAGTGGGTTTTGTCAACTTGAAGTAAAGATATAAAGTTCATTTGATGGAGTAGGCAAGCCTACAGATTTCCAGGTGCCAATCCATTAATTCGTCCTGAGTAGCGTCAGTCCCGTATGACTACCGTCCTGTTAATCTTTGCCAACTGTCTTTCGATTTCTCCTTGTTTTAAAGTCAAGGATAATCAGAATTTACTGTAAAGGATATGCTTTTTTGACTGACACTTTTGTTGAACATAGTCACCAGACACTGACCCTGTTACCAAGAGACAAAGCCAGTAACCTATGGGTGAATTACCAGCAGCAGATAACCTCACAGCACCGCTGGATCGCTCAGGTTCTTCTGAGCCCCAGCTCATCCATCTTGCCAACTTCCAGTGGACAGTGTTTGCAGTGGGTATTACAGTTTGAGTGGATTCCATAACAAGAAGTAGTGGGAGGTATGAGGGTGAGAAGCAACCGCTCTGAGAAACAGACAAGACGAGCAGCTGTGAAGAAAAATTGGTTGAGGCTTTCGAGATTAGCTCAGATGCTGCTGCAGATCCATCGTAACCACATTCAAATAGGTTATTATGAAAAACTGACTTTTTCTGCTCTTCAACATGTCTTTTTGGCGTCATTGGCATGCCAAAAGATGACAACTTGGGCGTTTCTAGATTGGCTGACTGGGAGTAAGGCCTATGCAGCTCGAACTAGGAGTTTGGTTCACAAAACAAACCTTGTTTGTTGTTGGAAGTAGACCAACAAAGTTATTTTATCACATCGGTAAATGGCCAGAATAGCGTCATTAAAGAACAGCAAAAACAATTGTTCTGCCTTACGAGCAGTTATTGTCGCAGTGATTGTCCTGCTTAAATGTGGATGATGTTCGAGATGTTCAATAAAGTTAGTGGATTTAATACATTTCCACTTGTGTGTCAGGCTGAAAAGTAGGGGTGCAAATCTGAACTTTCTACTCTTGAATGCGGAAAACAATGAGCTTTACTTGTTGGCCACAGACTGCACAGGGCTCACAGATTAACCTCGAGCACCGCAGCCCGATCCGAATATCAGCACCGGAGTGATACCGGCAAATAATGGCAAAACAGCCATTAACTGCAGGTATTAATGACGTGTGCAGCGTTAACAGCAGCAGAAATCTGTTCCTTCACTCAGCGAGAGCGGAGGTAAATGAGGCAGAGCAGGAAGAGTGAATAATCAGCACAAGTCCTGCGGCAGTAAATACACACTCCTGCGTCCTATTGTGAGTCTGCTACCAGTCCGGTATTCTATGTTTAAATACAATGTATGGACGTGAAACACCAACATATTTGACTAGCATTGATTGTAACTGTTTTCACTTTATGTGTTCAATCTACCATCAACTACTACTCTATTCTACGACTGTGTAGTTTGCACCAAGACTTCGATTGATGAAAACTGCTTGTTGTCATTTTGTTCTGGCAAAAGAAAACAACTTATTTCTCAAAAGTGCAAAAAAATAGAACTTTGTTATTTCAGCTGACCTCCACCAGTAGAAACATCAACAACACATCCATGTCTCCTCTCTTTGCTTTCAAACACTGGAGCTACCTCCAAATCTCAGTCTTGACTTATTATAGAAATTATGTTGCTTTAATAATAAGAAAAAAAAAAAGAATCAGCTCCAACTTGTTGGTGTTTTTTTTGCTTCTTTCAATCCGCTGCTGGTGCTGGATGTGCACACAGTATTCACCCTTTGTGTGTGTAGAGTTTGTTCCACCCTGCCACCACCAGGCTCCCTGTTCCATTTGAAGTCATATTGTTATTCACTTTGACAGCCTGACAAAAAGGCAAAGACCTCAAACCCACAACATCATTAAATAATGCGTCTTAACCCACTGAGCTGTCTGAAAGAATACCAATACCATCTAATCACAGGCTGCAAGTCGACACTGTTGTGGTTATGAATTGGTGCCACAGTTATGACATTTCAACCCCAATTTAACACACGATCTCTCTCTCTCTCTCTCTCTCTCTCTCTCTCATTCTCTCTTTGTCATCACACACTCATTCATTTTCTGCGTAACCCCTTTTTATTTCTGTGCGCCGACACTCTGCGGCGTTTGTCAAATCTCTTTAGACTTCTCCGCGGCTACAGGATATGAAATTGACTTGTTCAAAAAAAAAAAAAAAAATGAGACAAGTATTCACAGAGGAGTTTTGCCCATTCAAGGTTGATTTCATTTTATTCGCTTTCAGGGGCTGTCTGTCTGTTTGCATGTTAAGGATGTGAGCTGTGTGTGCGTGTGTGTGTGAGCGTGCGCGCGCACGTTGCTTTGTGCTGCTGCCATTCAGCCAGTTGTACATATGTCACACAATCTCGCACACACGGTTATATTTGACATACGCTTAACGGGGGCCAGGGGTATCGCTCGCAGCGTAGTGTGTGTGTGTGTGTGTGTGTGTGTGTGTGTGTGTGTGTGTGTGTGTGTGTGAGGTTGAGGGGGGGGGCTGTGGGGGGTCCCTGAACAGTCGTCTGCACTCCTGTACCAATCCAATGAAGTTGTCTCAGAATGACAGCTTCATTATCTTGTATGAAAGTGGGACAAATGGACGCTTGTCTCTCTATCAGTCTGGGTGTAAGTATCGCCGGCTGAAAGCCTTAACACACACACACACACACACACACACAGTGCATATGTTGAGTCCAGTCATGCTCCTTCACTTCAGCTTCATATACGTGTCTGTGTGTGTATGTTAAGGCTTTCAGTAAGTAGCTTGCAAGTCATTTTTCAGGGGACTTTTACTTATATATACTTTTCTGAAACTTTATCACTCATTTCAAGGTGAGGTTTGAATTGACGTTGAGTTGAAGTGGAAGTGGAAGTAGGGTTGGATAGAAGTCATTATTAGTCCTCACAAAGATACATTAAAAGCTGTGTGCGTGTATGTGCCTCCGTGTGTATGTGTTGGGACTACACACACACACACAGTTGCTGACAACTCTCTCAATCACACAGCCTTGGGAACCTTAGGGGAGGCAAGACAGTGTGTGTGTGTGTGTGTGTGTGTGTGTGAGAGAGGGAAACAGACACGACCTGCCCACCACCTCACCCTCAGCCCAGCCCATCTGCATCCTGACATCTGACAGGGGCACCACACCAGGCCAATTCACCTATGCTTGCCTGTGTGTGTGTGTGTGTGTGTGTGTGTGTGTGTGTGTGTGCGCGCTCATGTATCCTATGCCTTAGAAAAGGAAGAGTATGTAAATGATCCCACGCATGTCATCCATGAGAAGATGGACACACGCGCGCGCGCACACACACACACACACACACACAGACACACAGACACACTTCTCTTTTTTTTCATCCCGCAGCCACTTTACGCCCTCGGGGTTGTGGGGTCTTGGCCTCTGTCTGATTTCTTGGGGTCAGTTTCTCACACTTGTGACAGGGTCGCACACCTTCTCCTCTCATTATTAACCTGCAGGAAAATGCCACATGGCCAAACTCTCAGCGCATATCTGGCTGTGCGTGCGTGATTTAAAGAGATGGAGGAGACATGACAAAACTGCCTGCTTGTGTGTGTGTGTGTGTGTGTGTGTGTGTGTGTGTTGGGATGAAGGAGGAGATGGAGACACTCAGGTGTATGCAGGATTGTATAGGGCCTGAATTTCACTCCGTGTGTGTGTGTGTGTGTGTGTGTGTGTGTGTGTGTGTGCGTGCACGTACGCGCGCACATCATGCGTCCTCAGGGCATTACCTATCACATTAGCCGTATGACAGACCGCCCAGCCTCCTCCCTCATTTCCTGTCAATCAAGCACAGCACATCACATTCAGCCAACAATAGCTCACTTTAAAGAGAAAAAAAACACCCAATTACAGTTTCAACACGGCGCCCCAGTGCTTCGGGACACTTTAATGTACATCCAGGAACATTTGGCACCATATAGTCGCCTTTACCCTCCTCCCGGCTCCCATCTGCAGCCGGAACCCCAACAGCAATTTCCAGCCCTGCGAACCGTAAATGCAGCTTTGGCTTTTTCTTGGTTAGAACGTGGAATGGAACACCAGCAGGAAGGAGGAGGGGAAAAAAAGTATTTAGCAAAAGATGATGTGAACATAGAAGTTGTCAAGAGCTATTTAGTCTGAAAACAGAGAGGAAAAAAGGATACAACTGACAGACATTCATGAGTATTTAAATAGAACCGACACACAGTTCATAGCTTAAAGTATGAAATATTTTACCTGGCATTTCTCCTCAAGATGGATATTTTGTACAAGTTGTTTCACAATCATCACAATCAGAGTCATTTTAATAGTTTCAAGGAGAGAAAAACTTGCTGAAAGTGAGAAAAAGATTTTTGATGTTGTTACAAGATCTTAAAGAAAATAGAAATTGGAATTCTGAAACATCAGCAGCTGCAAAGTGGTGAAACAAAAGGTTGAAAAAGGTGAAGCTGGACACTGGTGCTGATGTTTGATAGCTGCTTGGTTTGTGTGTGTGTGTGTGTGTGTGTGTGTGTGTGTGTCACCCCCCACTCCCACTCCATCAACCTCCACTCACCACCAGCTGTCTCCCCTCATTTACATACTCTGGGATCCCTCTAATGGAATTAGCCACAAGTTTCCTGAGGTGAGGCACTGCGCGCACACGCATACCCGCACGCACGCACACACACACCCACACACAGGAGGGAGCTAAAACCAAAGTGTGTGCACTGTATCCGAGTGCGACACAATGAGAAGGTCAATCAGAAAACAAACTTGGCCACGACTCAAAAACCAGTGCAACGATGGGAAACTCTGAAGCAGAGATCGCTGGTCTCCACTTAACCCCTCTTTAGGCTGAAAAAAAAACAATAAGGTGACGCCCAAACTCAAAGGAGGACTGTTTGTAATACACAACTGTAAGTCTACTTTCACAGTGTTTCGGTGTTTTAGGAGTCATTTCAACAAAGAGCGCTGAACGCCGTGGGGCTTCTAAGACATATTTCCTGTAACACTTTGGTTCATTGTCAATTGACATTAAAGCAAATGTTTTCTACATATCCTATGATATGAGATGTTTTCCCCTATGAGGTGGGTCACCAAAACACTCCATCCATCTGATCAGGACCTGCTGACGGCCTCTTGTCCAATCAAAATGCCTCATTGGAACCAATTGCTGTGTTCTTGTGTGTATCTCTGATACATACTAGTAACACTGGCGTCATCCCTGTGTTCATCAAAGAATTCCACAGAAAACCATGTCAGTTTTAGGGCCCGTCCACACGGGAACGTTTTTTGGTGGAAACGGTAAAGTATTTAACCGTTACGGCGTTTCGTCCACACGGCAACGGCGTTTTGGGTCCCCCGAAACGGTAATTTTTGAAAACGGGTCCCAGAGTGGGAAAATCTGACAACGCCGTTTCGCCCGTTGTCACATCGTTGCCGTGTGGACAGTGAAAACGGCTTTTCCTTGTAAAACGATGACGTCATCGCACCGTCACCGTCATGTGACCGGAAAAAAACAAGGCATGCAGCGGCACGAACAACAACGATGGCGGCCAGCGGAGTTGTCTTTGTATCGCAGGCGCTTCAAGATTTGTTGGCAATATTACTACAAAACCTCACAAAACCTCAGACTCACTTTTTTTCCCCGCTACTCGCCATTTTTGTTTTCTGTTTGCTTAGTGTGTAGCGGAAATGCCCTCTTTCTAAATCGTGGGTCCGGTGGCTGTGTCAGCGTCTGTTAACAGCGCCACGTTTCGGTGTGGCACACGCATTACATCGTTTTCACCCACCGTTCCGTTTCCATCTGCCTGCGTGTGGACGCAACTTTTTTCGACCCCGGGAAAAAAAAACAAAAAAACGGCAACGCTCCCATGTGGACAGGGCCTGTGACGAAGGTAATCTGCTGGTGATCCAGGCTGGAAACTCTGGACATTCTTCCACATTCTGTCCCCAACAAAGACCCGGCTCAGAGGCAATCTTTGCCTCTGCCGTCTCCCCTGCCTGACCTCCACAGCTGGGGTTGCTCCTTTTTTTAGTTTTGTCCTCCTCGTCAGCAGGTCCCATCCGTCAATACTCAACTGTCAGTCACCGGGGTGACAATTGGCAGCTGTCGATGAGCGGGGAAGAGGGCCACCCGCCTGAAAACAGGTCTCCACACCTGAAACGCTATCAGCTGCCAATATGAATGCACACACACAAAACAGGCACAGAGCCGTGCGCACACACGCCGATCTTTACATGCGCCGCGGCACGAAAACGCACACGCGGGCAAGCGCACACTCACCTTACACTCTCTTTGATCCCTCATCACACTTGATCATCGCTGACGCTGGGAAATTTGTTTTAGTAGCAACGAGATCGGATCAGATGAGGAAACAAAGAATCACCTTCTGAGTATTCTTCGCACACACACACACACACACACACACACACACACACACACACACACACACACACACACACACACACACACAATGTCACTGATGCAAGCTCTTTGACACTAACTGACACAGGGCTCCCCCTACTGGAGACCTGAAAGACCTTTGGCAATGACATTCCAGTCCCTTGTTACACTTTCAGACATTAACATTCATTCATTGATTCAACCATCCTTCTATTCAATCCTCCTCCTCCTCCCACTGACGCTTCCTAAACTTCCCATTATTCAAATATGTCTATAACATATTTATTACCGAGATGTTTTCTGCAGCTTTTTCTTGTTCATTCATTCGGTCGTTTTCCCATCAACCTCCCTTTTTTATTTTCCATGATGACATGTTTCCTTTGAACAGTGAGAACTTTTCGTAGCTACAGAAACCTGAATCATTACTACACGTTCTGTATAAGGTTAAAAGCAACCTTTGACAGGAATTACATAGGGCAGCATACATTTACCTTGAATAATTGTCAAATTCGGGTGATGGTTAAAGAGCATGTACTGATGCACAAAATCTGTATTTAAGAGAAAAATCTAAAAATCACTTGCAATGACAACAGAACTCCCGCTGCTCTCTGCTGCAGCCTACCGCGCTGTATGTTTAATTTGGGTTTGGTGATATTTTGGAGCAGATCTGGGGAAGCAGACTGCTCATGAGCTCACCAAAAAACCCCTGGCGAACCCCGAGGTGTACAACATTTATTTATTGCATGTCAGAAACATTAAAAGTGCTCATAAATTGTGATTCACGGATGGCCCTGGGGGAAGCTGCGTTTTTCAGACGAGGCCAACTGTTTATATAAGTGTGTCTTTGGCGAGGGGAGGGAGAGCCGAGGACGCGAGCGCACGCTCGGAGGGAAAATGAACGCGTGGCTACCGAGACTTTTGTCTGCCTTCAACGGCTTTTCTCTAGAAACTGCATGACTGTTTCTTAGTTCTTTAAGTGCGCAGTCTCAGAAATAAAGCACATATTATCACTTTTTTTTTTTTGGAAGGGGGCAAACTGCATTACAACAGCATAGATGCATATTTTTTCATTTAAGTCCTTTGTAAATGTATTTCTTTTGGGTAAAGGGGCAGAAAATCTAAGAATATTCTTCTTTCTGCTGCCTTTCATTCAGGAGTTGGGACAGCTCGTGTTTGTGTTTGTTTTGTTTAAACCGAATGAATAAAATGAAATTATGATTAAAAAATGAATAAGAGCCGGTTTACTGACTGTGCAGTGCTGAGTGCACCAGTGTACTGAGTGCAGCAGAAGCAGGCAGCAACAGAGAGGAAGGCAGCGAGTGTCCGTCCGTCCGTCCGTCCGTCCGTCTGTCTGCGCTCTCTCTCCTCTGCACCCGCGACGTCCATCCGCATGAGAAATGTGATTACAAAAGAGAGGGAGAGAGAAAGTGTGTGTGTGTGCGAGCGGAGCCGTGCGCCACAGCTGGCATGGCATCTGGCTTGGCATATCGCTGCCCTGCCTCGCCCGCTGCCTGCGCGCCCTAATGTGGCTGTCGACAAGCCCATTAAGAAGCCATTACTAAACGCTCTCTCTTCCTCTCTCTCTCTCTCTCTCTCTCTCTCTCTCTCTCTCTCCCTCCGCTCCTCTTCCACGCCTTGCAGCACAGGCCTGGGGGAGAACGTCGGTAACACGGAGGGAACCAGGCGGCCAGACTGAGGAGGGGGTGGGGGGGGGTATACAAGTAGGTTTGACGTGCGTCAAAAAGTCCATCCATCCATCCATCCATACGGCACTCAGAGTGACTGATGAATGTCTATCACATCAAACGGTAACGATGAGGTGCAGACAGGACAAGTTTCAAGTTTGGAAAAGTAGGGGGAAAAATTTGAATTTACTTCATACTTACACGGACAACTTGATTTATGTCTCTTCATCTAGGGCATGAGGTTCAGTCTTGGTAGCAGATGCAGATCAGCGGTGAGGTATTGTGAGGACCTGACTGCGTTTTTAGCCAGCAGCAGAGTGAGGACATTTTTTTTCTGGTTTCCAATTTTTTATTAAATCTTTGGGTTAGAGATGCAATAGATGAATGGAAGTTCATGAAAAATCCTCACAAAGATTTAAAAGACCATGCACAAAGCCGGCTCAAACCAAACTATAATGTCAATAGACATTATAATTATAATGTCATAGACACGGCCCTTCTACGGCAGTAGAATGGCAGGAAACACCACCAACAAAACATACTGCACCAAGAAAGCGGTTAACAGCACGTTACCACTTTAAAATAAAAATATCTTGATAAAATTGAAGAATTTAAATGTGCTAAATTATTAGCCATTACTTTAATGAACAGAGAACTTGATAATCTATCATGTAAAATCATCTGGAGTGGGAGGTCTGGGCTGTGTGTGTGTGTGTGTGTGTGTGTGTGTGTGTGTGTAAGAGGGTGGTGGGGGGTGGAGGATCAGGTATGGAGGAGAACACAGAAGGTGTGTGGGCGGGCCCAGTCCCAGAAGGCCCGCCCTCAGCGCCTGGTGCGTCTTCAATTCCAGACCAAATATTCATAATTAGAATAAGGAAGTTATTTGTAAAAAGTGACTTGACAGAGGATTTCCTAAATGTTATCCAGGCATCCATATTTAGATACTTAGATCCATATTAAGATGGTAAGATCATGTTTATTGTTGTGATTTTATTTTTTCTATAAAATCTGGTGGATTTATGTAAATCTGTTCAATCTAAAAATCGATTTTAGCTGCTACAGTTTTCTATAATCAACGCTCTACACTTGCAAATATACAGCATACCATTGCTTCAACAAACACATTCAAACCCGCACAAATGTTCTTCGCGTGCAGTGACTCTTCGCCTGTTCAATGCACCGGACACATTTTGGCAAGAGACACTGGAGAAGCTGCTGGGAACAAAATAAAGTCCACGACGCGCATCAGGCAACGTTCCTTCAACCTTCTACTTTTCCACGCAGGCTTTGGTCCGTTTCATGGGGCTTCCAACCTCGGAGAGCAGACGCCGAACAGCCATTCTGCAGGTGCTGAGCGCTGCGGCGGTGGGCGGCTGTAGGGGAGGAGACGTAGAGAGAAGGGAGATGGAGGAAAACTTTTTAAAGGCGGAGGTAGAGAGAAGAGCAGAAAGACAAAGAGAAAGATGCAACGTCTCTCACTTGGTTTGATTTGCAAAATTAGCACAAACAGTTGAAGATGTCTGGAGAAACCGTACCTCTTGCATTTGCATCTGCATGTGTACTAAACATCACTGGCTGTGTTTCCATTACCCCTGGAATTCCGCCAAACCTAAATATCACAATTATGGACTGGTCATGGAAACACCTAAGCTTGAAAAAACCTCTCAAATATGGCTAAAAGGTTCTGACGCTCTTATGAGGTGGTTTTTCAGACGTGTTGATGTAGAGGTATATCGCAAAAGCGTCACGGAAACACTTTTTCGCAATTACGTGTCACCAGACGTGACGTACGGGGTCACGTGACCAGTTCCCTTCAAGTGAAAATGCGCTTGACACCGTTCAATGGAAACACCTGCAAACCGCAATTGCGCCGTGTCAAAATTTTAGAAATATTACTTTTATTTGGCAAAAAACTGTAAATGGAAACGTAGCTATTAAAATTTTGACTTGCGAGGACATTTACTGTATATGCAATAGCTTTTTAAAACAATTTCATAACACTTCACATTGTTCTCCAATCAATAAAAACAGCCAAAGAAGAGCCAGCTGCGATTTCCTGCCGTCCATACGGAGAGGTGAACGCGAGCATCCATCAACACGATTCCAAAATATACCCACCAAGACCCTCCCGCCGCATGTGTGTGTGTGTGCGTGCGCGTGTATGTGTGCATGCGCGCGCATGTGTTAGTGAATTGCTCTTTTCATGAGTGACTGTGACAGGTTTCTCATCAGGCCCCAAGGCGTCCTCACAGTTAGAGCATGTACAGTGCTGCCCTAATGCAGCACACACACACACACACACACACGCGCGGCAGAAGTGGGTGTAAAAGAGAGAGCTTTCCGTCACACTGCAGCTTGCCGGAGCTGGAAACACACACGCGCGTGTCTTTGTGCGTCTCCGCCGGCTGCTGGAACTAAGCGAGGCTCTTAATCACGGTTATAACGGGCAACATTACCGGCAGCGGCGGCGGCGGCGGCGGGCTAATGATGAATGCCCGAGTCGCCGTGCAAAACCCTGACCTCCTTTTCTGCTGCGATGCACAAAAAAAAATCCCCAGCACAAAAGATGCAACACAACCACCGTGAGATTAGAACAACACGGCAACAAAAAACACTCTTTGAAGATGAATGAACGAACACGGATGACAAATAAAAAAGTCCTGCACACGCCCCCAGCCGGGTCCGCTAACCTCGGTGTACGACTGTCCAATCTAGTCGCCCCTCCGGAGGTTTGGCTTTGGATTTAGCAAGCAGCACGACGCACAAACACACGCAAACGTAAATTATGCTTGGCACCGGAATAAGGAAGTGAGGGAAAAAAAATAAAAATAAAATGTTGAACGTGATGAGAAAGGGAGGAGCTGATATATTGGGTATTAAATGAAATGTAAATGAGCGAGGGGAAGAAAAAAAGAAGACGTAAAAAAAAGGGAAAAAGAGAGAGAGATCCGAGACACGAAAGAGACGGAGAGAGAGAAGAGAGCCGCGGAGATTTTTCTTTCTTTTTTTTTTTTTTTTTGCGGTGTGGGGAGTGAGGAGTTACGAGCCAAGCGCAAAGTTTTGATGAAGGACAAACTAATGTCAGAGACTGGGGCGGTTCGGGCTTCCTGCTCCCCGGCTAGCGCGTGTGATCCCGCCTGTCACTCACACTCCATCGCCATGACAATCATCATAATGCCGACGCCCGGGGGCGGGGACAAGCCTGTCCTTGTAACAAACAGAACGAACCCCTCTGCTGCGTGACGCCAGCCGCTGCCGAGAAGATCTCAGCTCACACTGTCGCCGGGGCGCGCACACACACACACACACACACACACACACACAGAGAAACCGTGCAGCGACCGCCACTCACAGGGTTTGTTGCAAAATTTAACTAGCAGTGCAGAAGAAAGTGAGGTGAACGCAGCTCGGTTTGATCTGCCTGTTGTTGCCTGCACGTTTGGGAAGACAGTCGTCATGCGCTGCGCGTGCACATTTGGGATCAGTGTGATCACAACATGTGAGTGAAAGATTGAACTGTGTGTGTGTGTGTGTGTGTGTGTGTGTGTGTGTGTGTGTGTGCGTGTGCGTGCGCGCGCTAGCCAATGGGTAGGGAGCAGGCACTTGTCAAGCTGAGGAAGAGATGGCAAAGTGGACGATGATGCCAGCTCTCTGTGACAGCTCCTTCACACACATATGCACACTCGCACACACACACACACGCACACATGATGTAACCCCTCGACCCGAACCTACCCCCCACTCTCACCCCCCGAACCTACCCCTGAACCCTGCAGTGCGGAGCTGTGAAAGCTGGGACACGGAGAGAAAACGAGACTGGTGGAAGCTCCTTTTGACTAGAGGCCGGATTGTTGGTGGTGCGTTTGTGCGTGAGTGTGTGTGTGTGTGTGTGTGTGTTTGTGTGCGCGTGTGTTGGGCTGGCAGGGAGGAGGAAGTGAGGGGGTTCAAAGTGTCACATCAATTTGTGGCTGTGCTGTTTCTGAAAGAGGCTAACCCCACTGCCACTTGAGCTTAACACAACAGTGAACGGCACACTGGCAGACAAGACGTACACGCACGCGCGCGCGCACACACACACACACACACACACACAGTATAACTGTAGATATCGGCAGAGAAAAGGCCCTCAAAATTTGTAAATTTAAAAAAAAAAAAAAAAAATCACTTTGCCTTTGTATTCAAACTGTAATTGATTGTAACAGCCTGTAACTGAAGTCCAGAGGAAAATAGAAAATTCAACCCATTACTCTGGATGTCACTGTCCAGAGAAAGTGTGTGCTTGTGCTTGCGGAAAAACCCAAAAACCTGTGATGTCACAAAGGGCACAGGAACTTCTCTCCGGTGAGGAGCAACGCTCCCCAACCAGGGCTTCGCTCCACCTTCCACTGCCTTATTTTTGTCTCCTTCCAAACATGTGGAAGGTTGCCACAGGTTAGCAAGAAACTAACCCCCTTCAGCTCCCTAATCCCTAAACCTCCTGTTTCAAACAGAAGGCTGTAAACAGAGGGCTAAATATTCTCCTTTCTGGTGATCTTAAAAGGCTTTTGAATACTGAACTGGAGCTCAGACAGAAAAACAAAGATGAATAAAGATAAAGATGAAGATAAAGAGTGTAATAAGGCACTTGGTAGATAAGGTGTTTCATGATGGGACGCTTGGTGCCAATATGACATTTTACTCATGCTTAGAAAAAGCAGCAGCACTGGCCTACAACGATTAAACAGGCTGTCATACACCTGAAGACTTCATTGTTGAGCGTTTACACTCACACACACACACACTCTCTCTCTCTCTCTCTCTCACACACACACACACTCTTTGAAACGAGCGTCATTTTTCCGCAAATCTATCAAAGCCTGAAATTGTATTTTTGCTCGGATGCTCCAGTGTGCCTCCGAGCCTTGGAGCACAAGCAGCCGGCGGAGGTGAGGTTGCTGGTTAAAAACCCCCCAGGGGTGACCTGGCCAGGGCCCCCGCACCACTTTAACCACTCGTCTCCATTAACAAGCTCCCAGATATCAATATGCTCCCCGGGGAGCAGGCACGCTCTAACCAACCACTTACCCTCTCTCCTCCATTTCTGCCTCTCATATCTCCCTCTTTCTGCCACCATGCTACTCAATGAGGAAAGACAGCGGGGGGAGAAAGGAAAAAAAAAAAAAAATATGAGATTGATTTATTTGCCTCGGTGTTCTTTGGGATGGAGTCCTCTCCCTCTCCTTCTTTGCCGTTCCTCTCCCCCTCTTTTTTCCCCACAAACCGAAACCAATTAGCGAGCAGAGCACTTGTAGCGGGGAATGTAGGGCAAGCGAGGAGTAATAAAAAAGTATTGACTTTTCTGTGACTGTACGCGGCGTGAAAGGGGTGCCGCGGCCTTGTCCGACATGAAAGGAGCTCCATTAATTTCACTTATTTCACCCAGGCCCCTGTCAGGAGGCCCTAATGCGTCCCAGGCGCACTTCTCACATGCAGGCACTCAGACAGCGCCAACGCAGCTCCAGCCTGGTTACCAAATGAGTTTACATTACATATCAAAGCAAGCGAGAGCGAGGGAGAGAGGGAGAGGAGAGAGGGAGAGAGGGAGAGAGGGAGCGGGGGGAGGCATGAGAGAGAGAGGAATCATTTCTAATTCCCCCCGGTTGAGACACAAAAGCGAGGCCTTTCGTACGCAGCTCGTTTTGCTGTGGCCTCCTCGTCCTCCTGCAGCCTTCCTCACTTTCTCTCGCACGAGTAGGAGAAATGAATCCCAAAGGAGCCAAATACAAATCTTGAAATCTATGCCTGAGATAAAAGAGCCAATGAGATAATTGTAAGAAAAGACAGAATGAACTTAATTCAGTTTTCCCAAATATTGTTCGGTGGATTTGATGTGTCATCTGCATTCAGCAGTGTATGAATATTTGACATACCGATGCTGAGCAACATGTGTGGTCAATTGGCATAATTTATGTACATGGAATAAATTTTTAAAAAAATACATCAAATCCATATTACTTAGGTGTAAAACCAACCTCATCAAACTTGGCTGAAGTGCTGGAGCAAAACAAACATGCCAGGGCAGAACAACCTCACATGTAGCCAAGTGTTTCAAATTGAAAGCTTTAAAACCAGCATTTAAAAGCTTCAATTCCACCACGCGCACTATTAGTACACAATTATTTCAAACATTTACAGCAGCCAATGAAAAGACTTGCTCTCCTCAGCATTTAGGCCGAGATCTTTGGAGCATCCAGGAACATCTGACTTGATGATACCAGTGCTTTGAAACCTTCTAATCAGAAAACAACTCCTAAAAAAAAATCAGCCTTGGAGTTCAGGCTAGAATTGAGGAAATGCTCACGATTTCAACAAGAACAAAAAACACCCTTGTATCATATTATTTCGTGTTTCATGACTAAAACCCAGTCGGCTCTGCGTGAACTTTCTTTATCGCTCCATTTTCCGACAAGTTCACGAGTGCTGTTGTGTGTACCAGCCTGTTTTTGTGCGTCGGTGCGCAAACGCATGTGTACGGCATGTCCGCGCTTGTGTGTGCGCGCTCCTGTGTGTGTGTGTGTGTGTGTGTGTGCTGGAATAAGAGCAAAGTGTGAGAGGCTATCTGTAGTCAGAAACTAATCAGCGTGTGTGAGATAAGAAAGCAGCCTTTATGGTGTATGGTAATCAGAAACACCTCCCCTCCTCGCCGGCCCGCCACCGCCATGCATAATCACCACGACTTATTCAAATGATTGATGAAATATGCGTCTGTGAAATCGGAGCTGCTTTTGTTATCATCCCCTCCATCCCCCTTCCTTCCTTCCTTCCTTCCTTCCTTCCTTCCGTCCTCCCTTTTCCTTTTCTCTCACTCTATTTTTTTCTTTTTTTTTTTTGTTCTTGGTCTCGTTCAACCTCTTCGTCTCTCAAAATATCTCCCCCTCCGCTCGGCAGTGGCCGAAGATGTTTGGAAGACGACGCGCAAACAAGAAAATTACACGCGCTGCATGGGGCCCCCCCCCCGCACGCCCACCAACACCCCCACCTTGAAAGCGTGCACGTGGGCACAGAGGAAACGCCACGCGGGGCTCCCCGTTCTCGACGCATGAGAGATTCATGAGGAAAAAAAAGAAACCCTGACATCAACCGGCGGAGGAATATGAGGAAGAGGAAGAGGAGGAGGAGGAGGAGGGCGAGAGGGAAGATAAGGGCGAGAGAGGAGAGGAGAGTAAACAGGGAGGCGCATTAATTGTTCTGTCCTGCAGAGAGAGAGGGGGAGAGAAAAGAGAGAGAGAGAGAGAGAGAGAGAGAGAGAGAGAGAGAGAGAGAGAGACAGAGAGGCGCTGGCTGGATACTGGATAAGAGGGGTGAGAGGAGATGGACTGATAGATGGAATGAGATAAATAGATGCTTCAGAGAACTTCTCGTCAATGACACTCGGCCTCATTAATCAGGGCCGGAAGCAGAAGCAACGCCAGCAGAAGGTAACCAAAGGCCGCTCATGAACAAGAAGCAAACTAGTGAGGCGTTGATGGAGCCCAAATACTGTGAGACTGTGGAAAACTAAATAGATTATAACATACTGATGCACAGATTTGGACTCTCAAACGGGGACACATGGACAAACAGAACTGGGTAGCACCAGTCAAACATATCAGATGGTGAGTTTGACAAATACTCCATTAGTCTCTAATTTAATATCAGCTGTGAGTTGAGATTGAGCGCTCACCTGTGTTTTACCCCATAAGGAGAATCTCACACACACACACACACACACACACATTTCCTAAAAGCAAAGTAAAAGCAAACTTTTGAGAAAGTTGCTTTAAAAATGAACTTTATTGCTTTACTGGCCGCTTATTAACGAGACATCACAAAGGGGTTTAGGTTAGTTTACAGTGTCACACAAATGCCATATGCCTTACCCATGTTCTTTTACACTGTGACCCCTGTGTTGACTTTGGCTCAGGAGTCGTCAGTTTTAATGATCTTGATGATACAGATAAATTGTGTGTCAGTGTATCTGGTATTTTACTTATTTATTTATTTATCTGGTTACATCACTTAGTAAAGACTGTCTTTCGTAGGTTTTGTGGTCCCAATTGGTCCAAAATCGCTTTGGTGGCTTTAAAGTATTCATTCACAACTCTCTTTTTGGGTTCTCCTCAATGCCAAGGGCGAGGGGATTGGTATCGGGGGTTTTGAGTTATTTCTGTAATTCACCTGCACCCTGATATTTGTATTGTGTCCTGTAGATTAGACACATGAATAAAGGTTTTATCTTATCTTCACTACTTATTCCAAACCAGGTGATTATCGCCAGAGGGACATTCTTTTTTATTCTTTTGAACGGAGCTGATTCTTGAGCCCCTGCACAGCGAGGCTGAACACTGGCTTCAAATACCCACTGGAAGAGTGACAAGGACTTTGGTCCAGACTTGCTTGGCTTAAACTAATGCACAGCGTAGGTGCGGACCGGCGAGGCGAGGGGAGACACTGCTTTCAGCAGACGACTGGGACTGTTTGAGTGGAGGGAAGGCGGCTGGCCAAGGGTGGGGGCTGAGGCTGAGGGGTAAGATTAAGACCGGGGCTGGGGCTGCTGAATTAAGCCCCCCACCTCCACCCTCCACCCCTCCCAGCCTCGGGGTGCTATTACACATCCATAATGAGAAAGGGAGACGAGGGGGGCTTGTCTTTGCACCTCGGCACACCTTAGATTAAATATGCACAATTCCTATGCAAAATGGGCCGGGAACAGCCCGAACCAGCGCCGCTGTCTAATCCCCAGTGCTTGAATTGTTTCAGCCAGGGTTAACAGGCTCATCAGTCAACACAGGCTGCTTAGCACAGGACATCAAGGCCATTTGCAGGTCTAAGTGTTTGTGATTGCCTCCCCGTTTTCAGATCACACCGCCACCAGCACCCCAACCTCCTGTACGCACCAGAGCTGGCGAGCAAGCACCTAAGCTGGCGCCAAGAGAATCTATCTATCTGTCTATGTATCTATCTATCTATCTGTCTATGTATCTATCTGTCTGTCTGTCTGTCTGTCTGTCTGCGAATGAAACATTTTTCACTTTTTCCCCACCACGACATTGATGCACTTTCTACACTTGAAAAAACCTTGAAAAATAATTTCACTGTGCTCAGATTGAGTATGTTTGCACACAAAGGCTTCCTCAAGCTTAAACTAACAATGAATGAATAACTGGTTCTTTTATGTCATTGTTTTGAGTAAAGTGAGTTTTTGATACTTGTTATTCCGTGTTGTTATTTCGTGTTTACTTGTGTTGTCCTAGGCTAATATTTACATTTTTTTGACGATCTAAAACATTTCAGTGTGACAAACTTAAATGAGAGAAAGAAATCAGGAAGTGGGCAAACACTTTTCCACCCCACCGTATGTATGAATATTCCCAGTTTTTGCTATATGCGCTCAGAGTCTTACGTTGACGGACAGATCTATAGACTGGTGGGTGGATGGGCATTGTGTAAAAAGTGTGTCAAAACATTTATTTAAACTTTGGGCTTATATTTCCGCACCGTATTAGTATGCTTTCTGACAGCTTCGCACCCTCAGTGTCCGTCTTCAACGCACCTTCATCACAAACCATTTGCATTTCACAGCCAGCGCTGACTTCTATCACCGACACACTGCCGTAGGAGAGGGGCTGTCATGTTCCCCGGGTATGTCTGTGGGTGTGCGTATTGTGCACTCAGCTATTTGATAGCGCGAGCGCACACAACCCGTAGTTTGGTGAAGGGGGCGGGTGAGGAGGAGGAGGAGAGGGCAGAGTAAAAGAAGTCGGCGGTGCAGATGAAGAGGATAGCGGAAAAGAGAACCAGTGTGCGAATAAACAAGACAGCGAGGGGAGAGACTGATGGCAGGAGATAGAGATAGGCAGTGATTATACCACACTACATACAGTATGGTTCAGTGGAGCATGTCCACAGAGGGACAGGCAGTCCATTAAAAGCACAGACATCCTTATCCTGCTTGTCTGCCTGCCTTCTCTTACACTCGTGTATACACAGGGAGGAAACTACCTGAATAAACCTGAAAGCAAAAGATCCTCTTTGGACTTTTCCTTCAAAACAAGCGCGGTGGCCGTGCTTTGCACAGAGGCAGCCGTCCTTCACTTCTCTCTCAGAGCTAAACTACCAGCGAATGTTTAGACAGGATCGCTGTCCACAATTTCTTTTCAGAACTACGTACCAACGATTACTCCAACGTCCAAAATTATTGGAATTACTTAGGTGCGTTCAGGTGACAGTGAAAATGAATACACAATTTGTTGAAAGTTTGATAAGGACGAATTTCTGATATTCCTTTGAGGTGTAAAAAGCAACGCCCGATGAAAACAAATCTTGCAGCTGTGGCTATTTCAGCGATAAACTGCAGATGCTGGTTCATTCATTGGCTTTAAATGGGAGCCTGACACAAACTAACCAATTAGAGGAGGAAATAGGGGGGAAAAGGGCCTCGAGTGACCCGACGTATCCGTCCAGCAGCTTGAAAACATATAAACAATGAAGTCTAATGTCATCCATCCACATAAGTCAAAGTATGACTGGTGGTGATTTAATGACTGGCTGTCCGTTTAATACAATGCCTCGTGCACTTGGCCCCCTCGCCGCTCTGTATGCAGGCCTCGTGGTCGAAATTCTGCCATAATGGAAGCAAAGTGTTGGGTTAATTGATAAATCGGAGGTCCTGAGTAGGAAGGAGTGTGGCAAAGGGAATGTTTTATAGCTGTGCAAATGAAGGGGCTGCAGAGTTTTACACACGCCATAAAACGGTTATGGAGAATTAGCGTTTCTTCTCGCTCGCCGCAGTAGCCTGGACACTAATGCAGCCGAGCCGGAGGAGATGGATGGACGCGCTAACGTGGGGAATACACACAAAGGCTGGCACACTTAAAAGGTTGACACATATGAGTTCACGCATTTGCCGCCCCGGCCCCTCCTAATTCCTTTGTCTCTACTTGTGGCCTTTCCCGCTTTAGGTATTAATTGCTAATGAATACTCTTCCCATTAAAAAAAAAAAAGATCTCCCATACGTCAGAAGTGCGCATCATGGCCCTGTGTAATGGCTGAGACAATTAGGGAGAGAATTGTGGTGGGGCGGTGTGTGAGGACACACTTCTCCCGCCTCCGTCGCCTGAAGCTCCACATCCGCAACACACAAACAACAAGGAAGCTAAGAGACAGGAATGGAGGAGCAACAGAGCGTGTGTGTGTGTGTGTGTGTGTGTATATGGGGGGGGGTGTTGCGGGGGGTAGTGTTGCAGTCAAGACTGTACCAACTGAGACCAAGACATTATAGACCAGAGAGTATCGAGATTGAGACAAGACCAAGACATTTGGAGGTTGAGACAGAGACAAGGCCAAGACTTTTTATATCAAAGAAAAATAACAACAAAACATAACAAGTGACCTGCATCTTTTTTGTGTTCAAGTTTGCTTCTACATAAATGGAACAGCAACATTTCTTTTCAGCAAGGTATTTTCTTCAACATGTTGCTGCTTTGCCAGCTAGTTTGAACCATTTTCAAAAAAAAACAACTTCGCTGCATAAAATGAAAAAAAAAAAACTGATCTAGAAATAAGCTGGCGTGTCACTCTGGGTGTCACAAATAGAGCATAACAAGGCAGCAGCTGGATTCTTTTATGTTATTATTTGAAGTGCTAGTTGAGTCTCAACCGGTCATGATGAAAAATCTCAAATCTGCCCAGTCCGAGACCGCTCGCCTCTGAAGGCCGTGACGGGTGTCAATCTAATGCGAGCGGAAGGAACGGCTCGGAGCGCCGACAGACACAGACGTGACCACTCACTGCAGTGTGCTTGATTAGCACGTAGCATCCTAATTAGCTACCATCTATGGTTACAGGCGGGACCACTGGTGACATGACTAATAACGCAATCACAGGATTAGCATGGCCAGACCAGTGCTCGACCGGACAGCTCTGCATTTCGAGACGAGACCGAGACTCTTAAAAAGTGGTCTGGAGACCAAGACCAATCTCGAGGACTACAATACTTGAATATACTGGGCAGAGTTGAAGAAACAGCGTCTGATGGCTTTGGGTCTAATTTGAGGAGCAGTGAAGTCATGGCAAGGACACGCAAAAGCTGCACAAAGTGAAGGCGCGGCTCAGGCCGCTGGCCCCGGCGCCAGCCACAGCGCTCCTGGAGATATCCCCTATATGTGACTGCGCGTCCTGACTGATGTGCATTGACAGGCTGCCCTGCTGAGACGTAAACAGTTAAGGTACATCACAACGGTCCTCGGAGCTGCGTATTTTTCATGCGGCGAAATGCCGAGAGCCGCGACGGTTGCCGCTGCCGTTAGAAAAAAAATTGAGAAAAAAAAAAGAAGAATAATGATGATAAGAGTGAGTCAATTTTAATGATGAGGCTACGAGGCTTGTGCTGGCGATTGAGAGCGGTACGCTGGGTAATGCAGCGGTGGCTGGGTGAGAGGGCGGCAGCCGGGGTTTGAAAATAATTAGGAGCGTGGCTGGGTAACATTGCTAGAAATTGTGGCTGGCGGGGTTGGATGGTGGTGGGAGGGGTGGGAGGTGGGGTCGCGGGGTGGGCGAGCAGCACAGGGCCTGGGCACGGCACGAAGATGATGAGTACCAGGGCTGAGCTGTCCACTCCGGTGGCCCTCTGAGCTGTGACGAGAGGCTCTGCTGGCCGCTGCCGTAGCTGGAGGTGATGCCAACGATAGGGCGGGTGCACTAATTACCACGCAGCCGGGGAAAAAAAGGGGAGAGTAAACAGAGGCAGAGGGAGATGTGTGTGTGGAGGGGAGGGGTGGGAGTGGGGGGCGTCGGCAGCCGAGAGGCCGATGTGGAGTGAGAGGGTTGAAGCCTAATGAGCTCTGAGTGACAGTGGCGTGACACGACTGGGCTGGGAGCAGACAGCGGCTCCACCGCATCCCGAGCAGCACCAGCAGTTTGATCGCACCGAGGAATGAGGTCGAGTTGGGCCAAGGTGTGCAAAGGCGGTAGAACTGGCCGTGTTTAACTAGTGTCGTTGTAATCATGTGGACTGCTGTGACTGGAGTCTGATGTGATTTTGTGGCAATGTTTGGTACCTTTTTTACCGTCACTGTGGCTGTACGGGAAATTTTCAACTGACATTAACGCACGTTTTCTACATAATCCCATGATATATTTTTTCCTCCTATGAGGTGGTTCACCAAAACACTCCATCCATCTGCTCCTGCTCCAGCCCCCCTCTGTCACATTGTAGAACCCACTGTGGCCAGTCAGAATGTTTGCCCACCCCAGCTCTATTACCATGTCGCCGGGCTAGAACCATCCAGGCCCAGTTTGACTTTTCTGCAGGGGTCGACTCTCAGTCCTGGCACTCCTTTCAAATTTCTCATAGACTGGATGCAATGGCCATGCTGGCAGCACAAAGCAGCCGCTCGCAGTGCGCAGAACTGCTTTATGACGTAACTGTGTTTTGTGACCAGCCGACGGCATCGCCGCAGCCGGCTGTACACTTGAGTCAGGGGCGCTTGTTTGCCAAAATTTGCAACTCTGTCCATTTTTTTCTTTTTTTCAACGACGCCACCTCGCGGTTTGAGGGCCAAACGCCAAATGAGGATGGTGAGACATTAGAGTGTTTTTCAACCACTGTGCTGCGGCACACTGGTGTGACATGAGATAATGTCAGGTGTGTCATCGTCATTGTCATTATTAGGCTAAAAAGTGTCATTTTATTATATATTTGGTCGGTGGTGTGTCATGGGATTTCTTTCAATGTGAAAAATGTACTGTGGCTCAGGGCCGGTTAACTGGTATATAATAATGCTAAGCAAATAATCACCACTCTAACTGCATCACATTCTGTTGTTTGGTTGTTGTTGGTTTTTCATTTTCAAGAGGTTTGTTGATGCCTTGACACACACACACACACACACGTATATGTTTGTCCTAGTATTTTTTTTAAATTATTATTACTGAAAGGAGGAACAGGACCAATTTTTAGCTGGATGCTGCTGTTTGTTGGTTTTGCTATTTTTTTTTTTTTTATCTTGTGATGTTTCGTTTTTGTGCACTTGTACATAGTTGTATTGTGGTGGGTGTTTTGATTTGGCATTTTACATTTATTTTTACAACACAGTGTCTAATGTTGAGTCTATGAATAATACACATTTAATATTGTTGATATCACGAACATTAGTAATTCATTCTAGCACATAATTTGGCCAAAACAGCCGGCTCTTTTTAGTGAAAGAACCGGTTTGCTGAAAAGAGCCGGAATTCCCATCACCCATAGCATGTCAAGTTGAAGTGCAACTGGCAGCATATTCAAGTGTTTATTTCACGCAGTCTGCCAGTCCTTGTGTCGGGGCTTGTGTTCTTGAAACTACACCTGGTGTCTTTAATAATGGCAGCGTCAGCCAAAACCATCTTCCTTCCAGCCAGGCTTGGTGCCCGACAAGGTTGTCATCAGCCTGCTACTTTACAAACGCATCATAAATGCAGCGACAAAAAACGGATCCACCTTCCCCAGCCCCCTGTTTTTGGCCGCGGGAGGCCACACTGGGCCGCCCACTCGCTCCCCGCGCTTATTTATCTCCGCTTCCTGCGGCCGTGTTAGTTCATTCCCCCCGTCGCCGCTCGCTCCTTCGTCCCCTCGCGCCTCCTTCACTCTGCCTCTCTCTTGTTTCGCTCCTCGTTTCCAGGCAATTGGGTCTGGGTGCTGCTGGTGGAGGGTAAGAGGTTGGGGTGGAGCTGCTGGGAACTGGTGTGTGTGTGTGTGTGTGTGTGTGTGTGTGTGTGTGTGTGTGTGTGTGTGGTGGGAAGTGAGCTAATAAAGGACGGTGATCCATGAAAGGCCTTGAGCAAAGACACAGTCAATTACCTAATGCCTGGACCAGACCGCAGGGCCTACACACATGCACACACACGCACACGCACACACACACACACACACACACACCACACACACGCACACACACATAACCAAGCATGCACCTCATTTACGTATACATGGAGAGTGGGCAGTGGAGGGCATAGCTGGGAATTGTGTCTGCGTGTGTGTGTGTGTGTGCGTGGGCGGGTGTGCATATGTGCATGATGGTGAACGGCGATTTATTAAATTGCTGTCACTTCTGACAAATTTGTGCAAGTCAAGTCGGAAAGGGTTCGGCTGCACCACTTCACCGCTGCTCCCGCTGCTTTTCCAGGAGAATAATGTCTCCCACGTGAAACCCAGGCTACCTCCAAACACCCATGTGACCGCCGCCGTGCGCCACCTCACCCGGCCGCGTCGCGTACTGTCACAATGCTGCTCGGTAAGAACTTGGCGAATGTTCGATTTCAAGCGACTCGTTCGTGTCCATACGACTAAATAATGGCGATTAAAACCAACCTCTAGTTGGACTCGTCTGATCCACTAGCTGAAGCTCCTGCTCCTGAAGTCCGGCAGGGTCAAAGATGGTCTCAGGTGGTGGGGGAGACTCTCTGGACCTCTGGTTGGAGAGCGTCATGAAACAACAACAAAAAGGCTCTGGTCACAAAAGGGTTGAGTTCAGGTCGGACGGCGGCGGTGAGGGTGAACGTGAATTTATCATAGGGGAAACACAGAAACCTCACGCACATAAAAGATACGGCGGACGCCTCTAAAAAGTTCCTTTAAAGGAAAAAAATCCAATTAGTCTTTTGATTGGAATTTGAAAAAAAAAAAAAATACCGAAGAAGGTTAGAGTGGAGGAAAACCGGGTGGTCTCTTTTTGTGACTGTAGTCTGGGAAATTATTATGTGAGACAGATCAAACAGAGGGTTAATAGCGGTGCGTCACACACTCACACAACTGAGTGGATTAGCCTGCGAGTGGTAATGAGGTTATAGTCAAGTGTTTTAGCAGAGGCGCGCGCACGCGCACACACACACGGGATCCCTTATTTAAAACTAATATGAGCCTTGAAATAAATCAGGCAGAGTGTTTATCATCAAGCTGCACTGGAAGCAGACTTAAAATAATCTCTCGCCCGACACCCTTTAGTTTGCATAATAAGGATGTGGCCATTTGCTACTTAATGTTGCATGAATGTGCTGGTGACAGTGTTGAGCGCGCACAATATACATGTGTCCACGCACGTACGTGCTAATAAGCATGTATTCCTCGGTGTATATGACATAAAAAAGGCACAATTACGAGGAACCTTTTGCAAAAAAGCCTTGCAGTTTATTCCAGGGGCATTGCATAAGAGAAGTGTGTTTGTGTGTGCGCATAATTTTTGTGTCTTCTTGTCGTTCTTACAGTCCGCCTCTGTGGAGCCTGGCAGATTTGTGCTGTCGGAGGCAGTTCTTGGCCTCCTCCTGGTGAAAGTGAGGGCTCTGCAGCTGCGACGCCGGGTCAGAATAAAGTGCGCGCTGCTCACCGGCTTCCCTCGGCTCTTGGAATGGACCCTGGAACAATCACAGGCATCAACACCAGCACGGACACACGCACGCACGCACACACAAAAATCAGATAATGATCACTTTATCGTTTTTGTTTCAAGCCCCCACCGCCCTCTTTCTCTAAGCCCTCTCCCGCAGGCTGCGATGGCTTACTGCTGAAACCAGAGGCCAATCCGCTTCATCTCTTGTCCTTTGACACAGAGACCAAGAGGAAGCCACAGACAAGACAGCAAAAGAGAGAGACGACGGGACAGAGGGAGGAGGAGAGTTAAAGAAATTCCTTCAAGTGTGTGCGCGAGAGGTATGAGGAAAGAAAGAAGCATGTCCTGGCAAAAGAGAACAGAGAGAAGAAATGCAGAAGACTAAAAAGAAGTGCGTGTACACCTCCAGCACACCAATATAGCAGACTGCAATACTGAGAATGCTCCCCTTTAACACATCATTTCAAAAGAGTTTTTATTGGTAACAGCATGAGAGAGCATGCGTTTATGGCTCACAGCAATCATTCAACTATGGATGTTTCACCGACGAGGAAAATATATTTTTAATAACTATAGAAGAGTTTCCTGGCAGACACTATAACGTCAAAGACAAAATGTGGGCAGTCTCCACTTCCACACATTGGACGCTATTGTATTGTTCTAATAGACATGTGAGTGAATTCTTTACATAATTGGCATGCGACTTTTGAGCTGTGATCCAAAACTTTTCCACGAGATTGCAGTCATACCGTGACTTTTTACCCATGAGTTTCTGTGCCAATGTGAGCCTGACCTGATTTCTCCTCCACAAATCCCAAATTAATGCGCTTTTTATTTTGAGATAAAAATAAAAAGCACATTATTTTTAATAAAAAACGACAGCTTTGTAATATCAAAGATCAGAATCTTTGATATCCATTAATTATTAGGAAATGTTTTATAGTGCATTTGGCGATTTCACATGTGAACTCCAGTATTCTCGTAATTTTGCCAAAATAATGCGCGGGAAAGGGAAACAACTACAAATGAGAAGTTTCATGCGTGATACAGAATTAAGTGCAACCACGTCACAAACTCTTGTGCAGTTTCATGTGTGTGATGTGTAACTCTGCCCTGTGTGCAGATTAACTTCAATGATGCTGCTTTGTCTGAGGTGACCTCCAGTTGTTATTTGGTGTAGAGAGGGAACAAAAAAGGTAGAGGGGAGGGGGAAGAGGAACCCTGTCCTTGCTCCTATCGCCACGGGATCGGTGGCCTGGCCTGACCACTTGCATGGCTGCCACCTCAACCTGATCCATCAATGTGAGATAGCTATCACAGCGGGGAGCTGGAGGCGGGGGTAAGTGCACAAATAAAGAGGTGGCGGTGGATGGTTGGGGTCTTCCCACATTAATATCGTGCACAAACGGCGCCCTCGCATCATAGCGACACACAGACGGCTTTAGATTGATAACAATTCCTCTTCCTTCCTGTCGGCGGCAGGAGGTTTTGCTGTCATTGGTAATGAGCTCACCAAAAACTACAGCCAGCTTGAGGGGTGTGTGTGTATGTGTGTTTTAAATACTACACTTGAAATAAGTTTTAAAACAACTCTGTGAGGACATTTTTGTTAGAGAACATCATCAGATGAGACCATTTGTAAATTAGACCATTAGAAATGAAGACCAGGGATGAACTATGTCAATGGTTAGGCGTTGTGTGAAGGTTTGGTCTAGGTAGTCTGTGCAAAAGAATGTACAATGAATGCAAACTTAAATGACTATTTAAAGAATTAATGTACTTAAAACATGACCTGCTCCTAAAATGGTCCCTAAATAATGAAAATGAGGTTCGGGTCCTTAGGGTCCAACTGAAAATGTAATACCATCCCAATATAACTTAACATACAAATATGATGCCACTAGTAACAACTAATATTTTTACACAAAGGAAAAACCTAATATGATTCTCATCAAATAATGAAGTTCTTCATCATTCATTGATGAAAACCATTTCCTATGACAAAAACAGGCCTGGCACTGGAAAACGCTGCCTGGATGACACAAACAGCCAATTCCGTGCCGCACCAGGGAGAGCAGTACGGAAAAGTGGGAGCTGAGGGGAGCACGGAACCCCAAATCAGTGGGAGTTTAGTCAACAGGCAGGCGCAGGCGACCCAGCTGGACGACAGCGGTGAACAGGGTGAAGCACGTGCACATGACACAGTTGAAACATCTCATAGCGACGCGCAGCCGGTTGAAACACACAGCGCTTGCTGATAGACGGACATTAAGTGGCTGAGCTCAGTGGTCCCCCTGAGAGCAGTCTGCCTGGTTTTAATGATGTCATTCTCCTTTAAAAGGAGTTTTAAAGCATCTCTGCTTTCATCAACGTCTCCAGTGGGACAAGAGCAAGATGGTACGGTGGCGGTGGGGGGGTCTTAATATTTAGTGAGTCACTTTTAAACCTGACAGTTGATCTCATTTACATGCACATCCCCATTGCTTTATAAATGTACTTTCACTTTCCTCCTGTGTCTCTCTAGAATTGTTTTTTCTTTCCACTTCAGCTCTAATGCTGTCTGCCGAGGCCTCACCTGCTTCTTCTTGCCGGCGATGGGAGGTAGTGGAGGCCTGCAGTAGCCGCGGAGTTGAGGGGTTTTGACCATCGGGGAACCCTGAGTGCCGGGGAGACTCGGGGTTGCTGGCAGGGCTGTGCCCAAGGGATTAGATCTGCCCTTGGTCGCCAACCTGTTGGGAACGTGGTATCTGACCTGCCGAAGCACATGTTCCATCTCATGGGGCTCCGGCCTGAACGGAGAGTTGAAGATCCCTGCGCGCTGGCGAGGAAGAAAAGCAGGGAGGAAAAGTCATTGTCGCTAGCTGAAGTTGTGGGCACACGCACAAGATCAGGGTTGACAAACTCATTTTAGTTCACAGTCCACATAGAGGAAAATCTATTCCAAAGCTGGCTGAACCGATAAAATCATGGTATAATAATAACTTAAAAATAACAACTTCAAATTGTTTTCTTTGTTTTACTTTGGTCGTGTTCTTGGAACAAGCTGCACACTGCACCCACTTTTCTCTTTTTCGACAGACATTTTGGGGCAATGAGGGTGACAAATAGCAGATGTAATAGAGCATGTTGAAAGACAACCAAGCTTCGGAGTGGCTGGACTTGGGCCTACTTGCTCAGCCAAAGTATTAATAGTTTGTTTGCGTTAACATCCGGCCCGCGGACCGTACGTTTGACACCCCTGCACTAGATGAAGCAGATCTTCTTAAAACAATAACAACTTGTGTTTCTATCAAAAGTGCTGTCACGCTAAAATCAAAATGTTTATTTGAAGAGCACTGGTAAAAACACACAGGCACCATATAAGTAAAAATACTCCACTCTGAAGTGGGGTGGCGGTGCAACCCAGACCTCCTCAGTAATAATTATTGAAATCAGAGTGATCCTTTTGGCTGCGTGTTAATTACCAGACCAAAGCTCTGGGTTGGAGGACTCAGCATCTACTCTATATGCTAATGACACTGTGTGCTATTTAGGCCACTCTAAGAGACTGGATCCAGCAGAGAGAGAAAGAAGTGGCACATTGTTCCAACCAAAACAACCTGATACTCGTTTCTTTTTGCAAATTCACAACATGATATGCATGTGGAGGCAAATATTCTTTTCT
>CM020505.1:3423128-3448128 GCA_009823395.1 Thamnaconus septentrionalis | reverse complement strand
TGAATCTTTTACACTTTGGTTCACAACGTAGGGCATCAAGGGGCTGACAGAGTATTAGAGAGTGAGGCACTCTGGGAAGGGAGTCCAAACCTTGTGGTCGCTCAGTCCAGAGTCAGAGCGCTTAATTGGCCGAGTTCTAAATATTTAAGGGAGACTTGACCTGACTGGTTGTTCTAATTGCTCCAATTACAAGACTCAATAGTTTGCAATGGAGAAGTAATGAGACATTCAAAGTAGACAACGACCAGGTCAATATGTTGCATCCACACCCACCCACACAGCCACACACACACACAAGCAATCTTTCACTAGAGCCAAAACTTGTTCTACTAAACTGTACTACAGACTTCACAGCATTCGTGCGCAATTCCAAATGAGAAAAGGTAGCGTGATATTGGTGATTTAGAGGAAGTGGAGCAATTTTCACCTGCTTGTTAGGCTTAGCAACATCTATCAACTCCATGATAACTCTTTATATTTACATTGGGCATGTGGACATTGTGACGTGTTTTAGGTTGGTGTGTGACAAAATGTTTTGCATGCTGTGAGTGAGAAGAAGAGACGGTAATTGCAAAATTGGAGTTGCGCAACACTGCCTATGTTAAGATTAGTACACCACTGCATTGAAGTACGTGCCCTAATAAATACTTGACTTCGCTGATTGATGGAAAAGGCCAGAAAATATTAATGATTTAAAGACTTTTATTCAGTGTTTTACTCAATCTTGAAAAGGAGCAAGATTAGGCTTTATGCAAGCACGCACACACATGCACACGCACACACGCACGCACAGAGTAAATCCAATCAGACTGAAAGAGTGAACTCGTCTCCACTCAAACCGGATCAGAAGCAGAAGAGCTGCAAAAAGACAAAAAGCTGTTCTGATGCACAGAGGCTGAGAGTGACTGCAGGGCAGGCATTGAGGCGGGGACCACACTGTCCCCACCAAACCGGCTCTCCTTTCATGAGTGTCCTTGAGAGGGACACAAAGGAGGCAAGAATGAAGACGGCAGGGAGAGAGAGAGAGAGAGGGAGAGAGAGAGAGAGACAGGAGGGGAAAAAAGTCGGGGGAGGAAGAAAGACACGAGACGAGACGAGACGAGACGAGCGGAAAGTAGCGCGGCTCAGCCTCAGAAAGTCCACAAAAAATTCCCTCTTGTTCTCTTTGGGGCGAGCGGAGAGATTTTGCCTCGCCGCCGCCACATCACAGCGAGAGTTATTTATCTGATTATGGCGGTAATAATTACCCAGCTGTTTACTGCAGATAGAGAAATAATTCATGCAGTCAACAGGCCGCGTTGACGGCGGCGGCGGCGGCGGTGACACCGGCACGTTCAGGAAAATATGCAAAGCGGCCCCAGCTCCGCTTCCCTAATTGCCCCCATCGTCCCGCCGCGCGCCCTTATTAAAGCCCGGGAAACTTTAAGTGTCTCCCTGACAAAGTGATAAATTGTTGGGGTATCGAGGAAAACTGTGGCAGAGTGGGGACGGCGCCGGGGTCCTGACTTCATTAGGCTATGCAGGAGGAGAGCGAGGATGAATGGGGACGGATGGCGCGGCGAGGCTCACCGGTGGTGGCGGCGGCGGCGGAAATATAGAGCGAAATAGATTGGAAAAGAAGAAGAAAAAAAAGCGGGAGAAGATTGAGGGAAGGAGGCGGAGAGAGGGCAAAGGACGGAGGAGCAACGCGCAAGTAGTGGCGTATTAGCCGGATGCTGGACGTAATGAAACGACGCAGATGAAGTTTGCTGCGGTGGAGGAGTGTGTGTGTGTGTGTGTGTGTGTGTGGGGGGGGAGGGGGTTGGAGGTGGATCCGTCCTGGGCCGAGGGATGAAACAGGAGGATGGAGCAGTTTGTCAGTCTGTGAGTTCCTCCCTGCGTTTGAGCGCCATTCACAGGCTGAAAGCTAATCGGGGACCGTTGGCCCAACTTTTTTTGTTTTAATAATTAACGCCGCCGCTCGGACAGACAGACAGATGGAGGTGGAGGAGGTGGATGGGAAGCGCAGCCGTCAGCCGGGCGGCCGGCAGTCAGGCGGGCGGCTGAGCGCGATCGGAGGCGGCGACACCAAAAGGATATTTTAAATAAAGTGCCAGCGCGGCGTTAATTGATCGTGACCCCCGGCGGCACTAAATAAACATGTGATTAACTGGAGCCGGAGTGACCTCCACGACCTCCAACCGCCGTGGATGGAGGAGGGGCCCACACGAGCGACGCACCACCGTGTGTGTGTGTGTGTGAGACAGAGAGAGAGAGTAAAGTGGAAACACACACAGCTGATCAGGAAACAGTATCGGCAAACAGGCAGTGCAGCAACTCATCACAACATTTTTAGTTTTTTTCATCTATATTTTATATTTTTCTATCTTTTTCTTTTTTATACATTCAAAACAGCCTGTACGTCTGTTTTATTTTTAAAAAAAAGCAGGTCAATTTAATTAATAGAAAAACACTTATTTGAATACTAATAAATACTGATTTCACCCACAAAGGCTTAAAATCGATTGATAGTTTTTGTGATGATTTTTAGAAGGTGTCTGTTCGGCAAAAGCTCATTCAAAATATGTTGTTTCCAAGTTGACAAAGGTCACCCTTTATAAAGTTGGAATCAACATCGTCATAAACATATATAATTATATATATATGTGTATATATCAACATATTAGTTTGAGGGTTTGAGGCAACTCGATCGCATGCACTGCTGTTGACGCACTTGACAAAGTTGTGTGAGTTTCCAGCGCGACAGCGTCTTTTAATGGACTGTAACAGCCTTCAGGAGGGAGTGTGGAGGTGGAACACTGGTGTGTGTGTGTGTGTGTGTGTGTGTGTGTGTGGGTGTGGGTGGGGGGAGTGAGGTGAGGGTCGGGGAGGAGGAAGACGGGGGAGGGAGCCAGTGATCCAAGGAGCACTTTAACAAATTTACATTTAATTTTAGCAGAAGCCTAAAGATATTTTCCCCTAAAATATATTAGGAACATTAAAAATGTGACTATTAGCTAAACGTGTATTTTTTTTTTTTTGTCAGGGAATAAAAGATGGTGCGTATCTGTGGCAGTAAGCCCCGGAGCGCAGGATGTTTTATTAATGCATGAGCTGCAGTTCAAATCAGAGGCTAATTTTTAATTTCTCCACATCGTTCACTTCTCTCTCCCTCTTCGCCTCCAGCTCTTTCCAGGACCTCTCTCCTTCCCTTCGTCTCTTCGTGTCTCTCTCTCTTTCTTTTCTTTTCGCCTCCCTTCTTTCTTTGAGGTAATAGCGTCACAAGTGCACGGCGCGTTTTTTGACTAAACTCAATGGTACATGAGCACAACCAGGTTTTTTTTGTTGTTTTGTTTTGTTTTTTACTGCATGAATTGATGTATCTGGACTGATGTGAGATCAGTGATCTTATATGCAGATGATTCAACACAAATAGTAAAGTCCTTGCGCACAAAACAACAGCGACAAACAAAAACAAAACGACAATGCAAGTCAGGATAAGAGAAAAGGAGGTTGCTACAGACTGTTTTCATCATTTTCAGTCATTTCATGATAGTATGTGTTGTGCAACATTTCTGTCAAAAATTACAGACAGTGAGCATTTAAACTACCTAATACTCCAAATGACCGGAATTCTCCTACCTGACAATTTCATTGTTTCTTGCGATTCCTTCCAGATAGCTTTTTCGTGTGTAGAAATTATGGACATACTTCCTCACAAAGAAGCCTCTCCATATCTGCTGGATCTGCAAAGACACGACACAGACTGTAGCGCAAGACAACCTGCAGAAACCTCCACATGGAAGTCATGTTTTCAAAGCCCTTTATTTTCCAGTTGGTTTTTCGCTTCCAAAATATCGTGTGAAAATGGATACCAACAAAATATCAATAACAATGTCAACATTTTTTGTTTCATTTTTTTCCCCCCGTAACAACAAACAGTATTATGGAAGGTCTGACTGTGCATTTCCAAAGGAAAAAATCCAGGGTGGCTGTCAAAGCCTCATACTTTAAACTGTATTGGTGAACATTGATTGTGGAGCCTGCAGAATACACACACACATATACGCACACACACACACGCACACACACACACACACACACACACACACACACACACACACACACACACACACACCGGTGGACCGTTTTGAAGCAAGGGGGCGGATGTCCTTCAGACTAATTAGGAGATTAAAACGACGGCAGGTAAAAGAATAATCACAGAGAGAGAAGAGGGAGGAGGAGAGCAGGAGGATGGAGAGAAAAACAACAAAGAGCAAAATGAGAATTAGCATTGATCTGCCAGTCAATAGATAATTTTAAATAAAGTAATTGCCGCCTCCCCACTTCTTGCTGACCTTTGTTGACTAGTGAAATCGATGCTGTTGAATCTAATACAAATCCGAGGTGCGGCATGTAAACACTGGTTTCTATTACAGCCCTAATACATTATCTTCTGTTTGAGCAGGCCGTGATCGAGACAACGGTGGGAGGCAGAAAAAAGGAAAAGGGTCACAAGGGATTTTATTTTTCCATCGGCGTCACTGCTAATTTTGCAATCAAAGCAAGTTAATGATTTGTATTCATCCAAAAACTTTTGATTTACTTTACTTTTGATATTGAAATATAATTTTAATGTTATCATTTCTATCTTTTTTTTTTATTACTTCCAAACCCGCTATTGAAAGGCTTATGGATTATCACTCCTGATATTGTTGCAGTAGCCAGTGAAGAGAAAACCTTCTCCTTGGTATATTTTTGCATGTTCAACCTGCTGATAGTTCAATTGTGTTTCTTGGGAAGAAAAGACTCAAGCAACTTTGGTGTACGGTGGCGCTTCAGTCGCAAAAACAAATGGCATCATAGTGTCTGGAGAAACAAAAAACACGCCACCATCATAAATAAAAATATTTGTATTAGCCAGAGTCCCTCTGATGTGCCGGGGCCGTGTGTTTGCGGTGCATCAACAAAGAGGCAGCGCGCGCCTCCCCGCCGCCACCGCGGCGCCACTCCGTTTGCTAAAACAAGAGCCTGTGATGATATTTACCTTGACCGCCATCGCCTCGTAGAAATTCATCTTCATGATAAAATATGCCGCCTGTGAACACAAAAGGAAAAGACGGCGTTACATCTTGTCTCCGGGCCCTCTGATCTGTCCACAGCAGGCGTCAAAGATAAAGAGCTCTTTATACATAATACATTGCACAGAGGCGGCACGTGCACGCGGGCAGAGCGGGGTGGGGTGGGCTGGAGACGAGGGGGACGGAAGGGAAGAGTCAGGGAGTGGGGGGTGGAAGGAGAGAAAGAAAGAGAGTAGTTAACAAGACTTTGTATCAAGGGGAGGACAGCGCTCGCTTAATACGGCGACGCAGGCGAGGGCCAGGAAAAATCTATGGCAGTCAAGTGGCGAGCTAATGGAGATGTATGACGGCCCAACGCTCTCCTCTGGATTTCATAATCAATGACGGCTCTGCCACAAGTGACAAACAAAGAAGAAAAAAAAGAAGGGGAGAAAAAATAAAAAGGGCTGGAGAATATTTCAGCGGCGTTTAAACTGACGCCCGTCCACTAGGGGCACACTTGAGCGGGTCCTAAAGCCGATTCGTACGTCTCCTCCTTGTCTGTGTGGCTGAAGGAGGGACTGAGAGGAGGCTGAGGCTTCTTGGTTGGTGAGAGGAAGAGAGACACGGGAGGAAGAGGAAGAGGAGGAGCATCTCACAGGACTAATTCCAAACGACGCAAAAAACCCTGAGACTCGAATTAGTGCTCGTCTGTCTCCAAATGAGGCCGACGCAGCCTCCCTTCCTTCCTCTTAGCCCACACGTGTGCCGCCGTGACACATCCTTCATCGTTTACCAGTAAACCCCGGCGCCGCTGACACCCCCCACCACCACCACCACCACCACACTCCACCCTCCCCACCCACTCCCATTTCCTGAACGCCTCCCAAAAGGCGGCTGGCAGTTATGCTTTAGCAAACAGTCAATTTACAGGCATGATAAATAGCTTGTTGTGATACGTTTACAAAACTCAATCCAGGGGAAAATTATACGTGAGAGCGCTGGGTATTGGATCCGGTATCAACAATCTGTTCAATTAAGAGGCAGTTGGAGGCAATATGCCGAAAATGGGGCCTTTTTTTTTTTTTTCCACGGCGCACACATGCACACGTCAACAACACGCCGCGCGCGGGCGCAATCTCCGCCACTCTGCCGCGCTCTCTATTCCTCGCCACGCTCTCTCTCCGCACATCCCAGGAGTCGCAGCGCAGCTGGAATTCCTTATCATCCCACATCATATTTCCTAAGTGCTAATTTCCCCATGTGTAATGAGTGAATTATATCTCTTAAGGTCAGATGCTGGGACTTAGGAATATCGCAATTGAATTCTAATGCACGCTATCATAACATAATCAATATATCTATAGCCATTCCAGGCTCTGGCTTACCTTCACCGTTTGTCTGAAATGTGCCCTTGCTGTGAAGCCGCGCCATATCTTCTGTATTATGACTGCCTTCTTGTGCAGATGTCTGGAAAAAAAAAAACTGGAGTCTCAATTTAAAAGAGGGAAAACATTTCCTCTGACAAGGAAGGAAGGTAATTACATTGAAGTGCACAAAATTATCTAATGCAAAAGTGAAATCCATAAGTTTTGGAAAGACAGATTTACAAATAAAAATCCAATATAAGCATATACATACTATCTATAAATGGAATACAAACAAGCAAATAACATTTTCCCTGAAACCCAAATTAAGAAATGACCTGGGATCTGTTTTGAGGGAAAAAAACAAAAGATTTTGTTTGTTTTGTTCATAAAACATCAACTAAAGTGTCTGGGAATCATTACACTTCCAAGCCATACGCACACATGCACACACATCCATGCTCTTTCAGGCTTTTCGATCACGGCTGATGAGCTCTCTGCCCCTCCCTTACTAGGCAGCAGGAATTTGTATTCATCTTCAAACATACTCTAAATGCAGGTCCGCTGCGATTCTCCGCTTCCAACGAGGCCATCAATTTCCAAAAGGCCATTCATATGCCCAGAAAATCAATGCTTATGGTGGGGAAAGCACAACCCCGGAGTTGCACTTAGGCAGCTAAAATTGTTGCTAATTATCCACTTAACGCATTGATCAATTAACTAAAGTAATCTGAATTAACCTACTGTCTGGAAGTTTGTCTGCTGACCCTGCAGAATGGCACTCGGGTCACAGCATAGGAGCGGGCGCGTGGATAGAGGTATTCATTTCCCTCTCTGTGCATGTGTGTGTGTGTGTGTGCAGCGGGGGATGGGGGGCAGAGTGAAAGCGACATTTATTCTTGCAGGCCATTTGCAAAGATCTAGAATAATTATTGGGACGGAGCTTGTATCGAGACTTCCCTTGGAGGGAAGAAAGGTAGGCCTAAAATTGAAAAATAAATTATTAAGGCCAGTAATTTTATTTTTAATGTTTTTTTTTGCCATATGTTTTCCAAAACCATTCTTTTCTCCTTGTAGATTCAGATGAGACGGACAGACAGAGAAACAAACACACAGTACCTGAGGTAGGCCCGCACCTTACATGCTCGGAACCAGCTCTGGATCAGGATGGCAGCATCGTGTTCCTTCGGCCTGTTTTCCTCAGCTTCTCTGAGGGAGACGCAACAATAAAAAAAAAAAAAAACACTCAACAGAAACATTTTATTATCATAACAACTTAGATTGTGTTATAATTTTACATATCAACCCAGCTCGAGGATGTGTGTGGTCCATTTGAAGGTTTGAAGGCTTGACTGATAACTTTGTCGCTCAGTAGTTTTAAAAGGCCCCAAGCAGCACAGAAACTGATGCGTGAAATTTCCTCTTTTTTTATTTAAGTCACAAAAATACAAAACCAGTGTTTTCATTTGCTAATAGTACGTAACAATGGGCTTTTAAGCTGACAGAAAAAGAATAGAGCAGGTCCACTTGGCTGTATTTAATGGGGTTTCTGATTTTATCTTGGCAAAAATAAACATAGAAATTTATTTGCAATAGCCTAAGACGAGAAAAAGCTCACATATATTTGGTAAAACAATGGTTAACAAAATGCTCTAACTTCGTCACGAAGTTAACCTGGGGAGGAAAAGTGTTTGTTGCAGGTTGTTCAAGCTTGTATGGCACTCACCTGTTTCTAGAGACGAACTCTTTCTTGAACTCCTCAAACGCACTCTCTATTTTCAGCACTTCCGCCATGTGTAGTTTCCTCCACTGCGGCCAGAAGCAGCCGAGTTGCCCCGGTAGAACCAGCCGCCAATTTGACGTGCACTTCTACATTCGCCGTTACGGTAACTGGACAGAAACAAACGAAGCCTCGGAACTTTTTTTCTTCTCTGTATTCCACCTCAATTGGAAAACCTACGCCTGTCACATGGCTTTAATCCGGGATTAAAGACGTTTCTACTACAGCTAACTCGTGAAACCGAAACAGTGCTCGTCGACTCGAAGTTTTCCACTAAAACAACTTCAGCAGCTCGACGTTATTATTCAGTGGTCCTCCTTTCAAATGCATGCTTTCTCAAAGTCCGATGTTCGCAACCTAAAAAAACGTTCTGCTCAATTCTAGCTTCTTCTTGAAGGAGAGGTTTCTTTTTAATGTCAAGGGAGCACTTTCCAGACGAGTTTACCTGTTGTCTCGACAACAGTATGACGCGGATGTAGAGATGCGTTCAAGACATCCGGGAATTGTCACCCTCATGGTATTTGGGAAAGACTGAACGAAAACGTCCTTCTCGGGTTCACGTTCGTGAGTTTTGCCGCAAGGCACGTTAAGAAGTATGTCCTATAATTCTTTCCAAATAGGAGGAATTATTTTGTTGTTTAAAACCATTACTTAACACAATTTACTAATATTTAAATTCGATGGCTTATTGAAAAATTAGTGTAAAGTTCGTTTTCTGGTCATCTCCAGTGTTTATGATTTTTGAATATACGCAAACCCCTCAACATTTTTTCTTTTAGTAAAATAGCAATTGTCATCTTATATGCTATTCTGTTATTTTCTTTGAAATAATATATTTACTTTGCTCATGAAGAAGAAATATGTGTGAGTGTGAGAAGGAGAAATATCACAGAAAAGGCATTAATAAAATGCCCCCTGCCTCGATGCAGATTGTGGAGCCCAGTATTGATCTGCCTCTTGCATTATTTCTTCCATCCATCCCTCCCTGCACTTTCTCCCTTCTCTGACGTTATCACCCTTCATCATGCACTTATCAGTTTATTTCTCCCCACATTTCCTTCCATATTTTCCCTTCTCATCACTCCTTCAGTCACGTTCACCTGTCAGGGAAGTGTGTGCGTGTGTCAGAGAGAGAGAGAGGGACAGTTTGAGGAAAAAGACTGTCCATACTATAAATTACTCCACAGAAACAGGCAAATGACAAACAGTGGAGGCCATTTGTGTGTGTGTCTCTTTCGTATCTTTATATTTGTTGTGTTTTATTTTTCCCCCTCCACCAAGCTGATGCGTGCGCTTGTTTAAGTTTTCCTTCCATCCCTCTCTATCTGTCTCTCGGGCCAATTTGCAGTCTGGGGGCCACATCAGTGGTAAATATCAGCAGGCACACGTCGCAGCTAGAGTTATGGTTGGAGGGGGCGAACGCACGGTGGCTAGACTCATCCATCGCCGGACAGCAGGAGGGCGGCCACCCTGGTAATTACCAGAGAAATGTTCTTGTGACAAGAGCGCGCGAGCGAAAGAGACGGAGGGACTTTTAGGGGAGTGCCGTTGTTTTTGACGAGCCTGTGAGGACAGCGGGAAGCCATTTGTTCTGCCGTAACGCTGATTAGGTGTCAACAGGAACGCACGCGTGTGTGTGTGTACGTGCGTGCGTGTGTGCGCGCAACAACACAGAGAAGTGAGCACTTCATAAAGGGAAATGCTGTTTACACAGTGTCTAATGACCCACTTCTAGTCCCAGCCAGACCATCATCATCTCCTCCACGTCCCACCGTTCCTCCGACACTCTCTTCCAACCCCCTCCTCCTTTTTTTTTTCCCTCTCTGAATATTTCCCACTTCTCTTTTTCTTTTTACATTCCTCCTCCGCAACCCCTGACGCCTCTTCCGCCGCACCCTTGTCCCTCCTCGGCGCTAAATCAAAACATTTGTGTTGCCCGGCGAGGCCATAATTCCTTCTGTGGGATTACCCATGCATAAGGCCCTCTCCCTGCCTCTCGCTCCATCTCTCCATACGGGGCATGTCATTTAACATGCCTCCAGTCACCTCTCGCAGTCAGGAAGCTCATCCAACCAGTCATTCTCCATGCCCATTGTTGCTAAATGAGGGCCATATGCGCTGTGGCCAGCACTGGTCATAAAGAAACACACACGCACGCACGCACACGCACACACACACACACACACAAAACCAGTGTGTATCCGTGCACGAGATACTTGTCACGCGTGCCTTTCTGACAGCGTGTGTGTTTGTATGAATCATTATCATACACGTCAGCATATGAGTGATCACATGTGAGCGTCCGCGTGCACGCAGGTGTGTGTGTGTGTGTGTGTGTGTGTGTTCGTTCCTGTGGCCGCAGTAGGGTGCAGCGGGTGGAAAGTGTGTTTCTCTGCAGGATGGGTTCGGCCATTATTATTAAACATCTGTCCGCCGCACATTAATTCCCCCACACTGACGCATCCCTCTCTACCCAGGGATCACTTAATTGAAATCCATAATGACTCTTTCTTCTCTCGTCTCCCACACTGAGAGAAGGGAGGTCTTGGGGGAGAAAAAAAAATCATGGCAAAAAGTGGAGGTCTCCATCAGCTTCACCAGTGAACATTCCGTGAAATATTTTGGATGAATGGTTTATTTGGGGTTTGCAAAAGATTCCTGGAAATCTGTTTTTTTTATCTTTACATGTTATATTTCGAATAGTCTTATCCTCTGGTATCTTATCTGGTAATTTAATCAATGTATATTTCTATGCCTCTGCTATTGATTGGCGGAAAATATTTTATTGATTTTGTTCCTACCAATTTATTAAGGTAGACTTAAACGTAGACCTGCTTTGTATGTAAATCTAAACATGTTTTTTTTTTTTTTAAATGCAACTTCATCTAACTGATTTAAACATTTGACAATTCTGTACAACTATACCACTTTCAGTTTGAGAGAGTACTTTCTCCATCACGGGTTAAAAATACTTCAATCCCTGTTTCAATATATCAATATTTGCATGCAGCTCCATGATATTTTCTACCCGCTGTTGCCTTTTACCGCAGCGGTGCTTTTAAACCAATCTGAAGCCACCTCTTTATTTCCCCTCCCCTCCTCCTCCGCCTTTCCTCATTTCCCAGCCCTAATATCCCACTAATGGATAAAAACTATGATTGTGCCAGTAGAGGGGAAATATCATACCTTTATTAGCTCACCTACGTCTAGCCGCAGAGGAACAGGAGGGAGGGGGGAGAGAGAGAGAAGTAATGAATTGAACATTGTGTAAAATAGTTTAATGCAGGGGTGGTTCATCATTATTTGTGGCGGATTGCATGCAGACAGGGGTGATCCATTAGTGTGGCCGTTTCCATCTGGGGGTGTGTGCGTGTGTTTGCGTGCGCGTAAGTGTGTGTGTTTGTGTGTGTGCGTGCGTGCGTGTGTGTGCGCGCCCGTGTGTGTGTGTGTGTGTGTGTGCAAAGCCTGTGTGTCCGGCACAGAAGGACATTCGCTGCTGCCGGCCCCACTGTCACAATGAGAGATTCATCACCAGGCGCACAAACACAAACACACACACACACACACACACACACACACCAGCTACAGTACGCATGTGGCATTATTGTTCCATCATTAGTCCTCTCATTCTTCTTTTCAACAATTTGTCATTTTGCTGTCTGTGCAGACACAAACACCCACACACAAGCACACACACACACACACACACACACACACACATTCAGATGGTCAAAATGTTTTACCAAAGATGGTAAAAAACAAAACAACAACAAAACAAAAAGTGAAATCGAATTAAAATACCACATTTATAAAGTATTACGTAAATGCACATATGAATGATTATCAAAATCATCCTTATCCTTATCTCCAAATTAAAAGCTCACTTTAACAAAGGGCCATTTTTCATCCATTTGGCTGCAAGAGTTTAATGTAAGTTTGTCTTACATGTTCACATCACATTTCTATCTGTGTCATCATTGAAATTCTGATATTTATAAAAGCAAATAGAGCATTCATCAAAGAGGATAATAAACTGAACTGAAGATAAGTGGAGACATTTCCAAGTTGCACGATTGCCACATCTGATGGCCAATCTCCCCTCCACCCTCTTCACACATCCACACCCCCATATCACATTATCCTTTCAAAATAAAGCCATCAGTAGTTCAATGGGATGTAGTTTTTCTTTCAGCCGTCTCAATATTTGAGAGAGAACATAAATCATCCAGTGTGCACTCTGATCATGGCAGGGTGTAGGCGTTTGCATCTGAGGGTTCCCCTGTCTTCTCCCCCTCCGCAACACTTCAGCACTTACACTTCACTTGTTCTTTTCATCTGCCCGCACCCGACTCCATTTGTCTTGTGCTCTCACTTCTGCTCGCTGCTTTGCGTCAGATCTTGGCTCTCACTGGGTCCCCAGTTTTGTTGTATCTTTAATTAGCTGTGTCTCTCTTTTACCTCTGTTAATATGACGCTGGATGGAATGACACTGGAATGGCATTGTCTTGTTCAAATAGACAAATGGCATCACTTCAGCTGCAAATCAAACAGTTACAGTGACATGTTTGCAATAATATTTTTCCCCACAGAAAACTTGATTAGGTGAAAAAAAGCCATTTAAACTACATCACAAAGCAAACAACCTACTGGCCTTGTTTTGCTGTGGGTTGTTGCTTGACCACAACTTTGTTCATACCTACAAACACTCCAGTGTGTTTGTGTGACTCTGAAAGTTTACAAATATACACTTTGTTGCTGAAGCGTCATGTTCACCAAACCATTAGGCTCCCCATATGTTTGCATGCGTATGTCCCGACGACACAGCAGCAACTCAATTTCTCTTTAGCTACCAGCTAATTGGTTGAACCATCGGAGAGGCAGGCCTGAGAGGTGGCCAAACCTTACTTTGTGTGTGTGTGTGTGTGTGTGTGTGCGTGTGATGTCCTCTGGCAAGCCTCACAGAGCTAATCATAACCACACTGCAGAGATTAATGAAGTCAAGAGCAATCAGCACAGCCGCGCAAACACACACCTACACACACACACACACACACACCACCCCATTTTTACATGCACCTAAAGTAACAGTGGTTCTGGCTGAGATACAGTGGACCTGCTTAGTTTAGGCATGTGGACTAAAGTAATTAAATTGTCTTTGTGAGTGTGAACATCTGCACTACATATGTTGCCAGTGTCAATGGTCGTGTTTACTTAGTTGTTTAACTACTTGTATTCAGTCGGCCTTGTTATCTAAAGTCCGATGTGACAGAACAGGCTTAATGAGATGCTCAAATGTATTATCAATGTTTGTTTTAGTGCTTTTAGATGTTAAGCTGTTAATGTAGATTTGACATCTAAACACATTAAATCAGGGGTTGACAATTTGCTACGCACAAGTCAGGCGTAGTTCACCGCAAACTTATCAGGACTTGAAGACATTTTAGGAGGAGAACAAAGAAGGACATTGAAGGCTTATATTGGCGGAACAGATGCCTCACATCACTCCATAGTGTCCAACTGTCTGAGGGTTTGTCAAATGGCCTTTTGCTGGTTAATCTAATATTGTACAAAATAATATGTGATTTTTGATGTAGAAACCAATATTATTTTCCCCTAAACAGTCATCCCCGTCCCGATGAGCTGAACAAAGAGGCACCTTCATATTGATCTGTCACATGCTTTCAATCAAGCAAAAGATGCATCACTGCAGTGTATCCTTGCCGAGACACTTTGACCTTTGAAAAATAAACCTGCTGGCACAGTTGTGTCTGCTGAGTCACTTAGTCACAGAAGTGATCCACACAAAAGAGTGGAAAAGAGGGAAGCGACTAATGCTGGAGGCTGTGCCGGCCGCGTTAACCTCAATACTGGTTTAGTAAGTGTGAGGTTTAGGTGTGCAGCGATGGTGACAAACATAGCTGGGGTGCATCTGCATCTCACTCTGGGGTGTCTCACTGAGGTCACGGTGATGACATCACATCCTTGGAAGACAGGGAACACCTTGTGGTGAGAGCTTTCCATGTCACTTCAGGACGCAGGCACTAGTTGAACAGATGGCAGCTATATATGTGACTCAGCAGCCGCCAGGTTAAAACCCAGACAGACCACAAGACCCAATTTTAATGTGGAAACAGTCATTGTCACATGGGATTGATGGAGTAAACTATTAGCTGGAGCCACTTTATGGGTAAAAATGAAGCATTCCTCCTGAGTTGACACCTCCAGTTAAAGTCTATTAAAAAAAAAAATTTTTTAGATGTAAGATATCACACAGTCTGGAACCATCTGACGTTCACCACATAGTGGATGGTTCTAAAGCCATATGAGTGTGACAAGTGTTTGAATGAGCCTGGCACCTTAACTGAGGGTCCTTTTCTGTTTTTATCATTTTAGACTGTTGTGCTGGCCACATTATGCTTTCTGCGACAGTCTGTTCCTGGCCTTGGCCATGGTCTTTACCTCTGAAACACTCCCTCGCTGCCAGTGACCACACTATAACACGCATCAACACACCTGCATTTGTGTTCTGCTGTGTGTGTCCAAAGAACTTTGACCATTTCCCCCCTTGATAGATTTGTTTTCTTCAGTCCAGTTTACCACATGCTGATCACAGTGATCCCAGAAAACAACCTCAAATATCATGTTGCTGTTGTGTAGTCCTCCAATATACACATTGCTCCATATAAAATATCTAAGTTACATGCTGGACACACAAATGCCAGTTAATTTTAGCTAATGTGGTAAGAAGCACAAGGTCTGTGGCTTTCAAATGCTTCAACCTCTAAAGTGAATGATATATTTTTCCCTTAAACGTGGGAAATCTAAAAGTAAAATGTAATGATGAAAATATTGCAGTGTTGTTAAATAGGCTCGCTGATGACCACTGGTTCACTCACATTCTTTCATTCTCGCACTCTTCATTCTTCATTCTTTGCAGAAACAATCACCTCTCAAATCAACAGAAATCAGCCCTGGCCACAGGTGACTGGCCTGGCCAAATAGCCTTCTAGTGTGTGTGTGTGTGTGTGTGTGTGTGTGTGTGTGTCCCATACTATTTAGATAGAGGGCAGAGACTTAAACACCAAAGGTCTCGGAATTGCATTTGGTAAATTTGCCCACTATTTCTTGTTTCAGTTTACGTTGTACTTACTTGGGAGCTCTTTAAATGTGCGTTATTGGGGAATTGGTTGTTCAGCTGGAAAAACACCCTCATCACTTGCTTTATTCCCCACACTAAAGACTAAATATAAGACTGTTTTTCATGTTATCCGCCATTCATTGCGCTCGCCAACTTTTGCCAAACGCTGGTTCCTACTTTCCCCGTCATAGCGCAAACGGTTTGAGATGGTGAGATCTAAAAACAGGTTGTCATTATTCTACGGTTTTTATGTTGCACTATGAAAATCCATATGCTGAAAAATAAGAACCGTTTCAAAGAAAAGGCGTCTTATGGAGGTAATTCTAGACTTGTGGCACTGGGGACTTTAATGCAAACAGTGCATCAAATAGAGCCATTCCCTTACCAGCTGATAGCAGAGGGAACGTGTAAAGCTGCTGCTGATGGGCTTGTCTTTGCACATGTCACAGGGAACAGCAAAGGTCATCGAGCGCTGGGGAACGCGTGACGCATTCAGGGAGGAGGAAAACACTAAATACTCCTAAATCCCCCGTTTATTTGCCGCATGGATGGTCAAAAGCTACTCGTGGCCTCATAAAATTATAACCGGCTGTGCGCCGAACTGTGGAGAAAGAGGCTCGGGTATAAAATGATAGCAAGAAAGCAAGGGGAAGAGGGAAAAAAAACACTTCAATGATGAGGCAAGAAAGGTAGTAAGATGAAGAGGCAACGGTGGGGAAGGAGGCAGAGGAAGTGGGGAGAAGGAAGGGGAATTGAGAAGCGGTGATGTGCAGCTCCAAAACATTCTCGAGCAGAATGAGCTGTCACCTGTGCCTCCTTTTCCTGGGGATCTATGGTTCACACCGGCTGCCTTTGATTAATACATCCTACCTAAATCATCCAAACTTCCCCTTTCTCTCTAAGCCATAAAATGCAATACACAACACAAATCAGCCTTTTAAACAGTGAGGCTGGATAACAATCGGAAAATAATGCATCTTACCTGGGCCATCCCAATAAATTGTTCCGTATAAAACCCTCCCTTAAACCAGAATCAATTCATCCGCCTTCAATTTTTATTAAAATTCCCAGTCATAAATCTCCCCCCAAATGTTTGTTCATCTGTTTTTTGATACATTTTTATCACTTTCAGTTCTGCTCCAGTGTTTCCGCTGCCTCCACAGCGTAAAATGGGAAAATCTATTTGGGGCCAATAGAATAGTTAAGGAGGTGTTATGGGTGCCTGTTCTTGTGGTGAAAATGGATGTCAATTTGCGTGTATGTGTGTGTGTGTGTGTGTGTGTGTGCGTGTGTGCGTGCGAGCGAACTGAATCAATAAATGTGGCAGTTTGGTGAGAAAGACGCCCCTCTCACCCTGCTTTTGGTATGAACCCGACCCACTGACAACCTCAGACGGAGTGAGTGCTCTGCAGAACCGCCAGGTTACACTCGCACACGTGTTTACGTGTACGTGCAGTCTTGAGCTAATTTATCACATGCACGTGGCTCAGATTGCTCGTCTTCCTCGGCGGCACGACTCACCTTCGTAACTGCTTAGTATTTTCCGCTGACGTTGAAACGCCAGATTGTGCTTTTGAGTTCAGTCTTTAAGAAGGAGGCTTACAATTAAACAAAGGAGCTTGATTTTATTGGTGTAAAATTATTGTTTTTACTCAGCAAAATAACCTTATTTCCTCTTTTCCTGCCTACTGCTTCTTCACAGCTGATGAATAATTTAACTATGAGAACTTCTAGAAATCAAATTAAAACTTACTGTTGCAAGGCACTCTGGTAAATATGTTTCTTCTCTGTTTTTGGTGACTAAAGGAAATATCTAATGGTCAATAAGTTCAATTTTGGGTGAAGGAGTTTTTTTTATTTTTTTTTATCAGTTTTTAGTTGATTAAAAACCTTCTTCGATCCATGTTTCATCTGCTGCAGATAAACACATCAGCTCCGCCTTGGTACAGAAGTTCCCATTGAAATCCCTCTGTTTGTGGATGAGTAATGATGGATGATGCAAGAATTAGAAAGTGGAATATCATAGGAAAACAATACAATAAGCCTCGTCTCCAAGCTCCGTCTCATTTGTTGGGTGATCAATGGGAGCCGGGGAGAGCAGCGGATTAGTCATCGGTGAGAAATGGGGAGGGATGTGCGGTGATTTATCCTGGGCGTTAAAAAAATAATTTGTTTGGATTGATTAACGTTAAGTAATTGTGCTAATTGAGCCTGATGAGAACAGATGTTGAAAGTGCCCTCACAATCTCCCCTCTGTAAAACTGCTCTTTTAATTATACATGCTATTGGTTTACCGCAAACTATCGGGTAATGTGTGCACGAGCGCAAGGGACTCACAGGTGAGTGTCCACGCTTATAAATAAATAGTGATATCACAGAAATAAACACCTTCAAAGCAACATTTGAACTTTTTGCCCATGTTGGGATGAGTCAAGAATATTCCAAAGGTTCCCATCTTCACAGAATCTAAGGGAAAAAAAATTTAAACGCTGAAGTTTAATTGCAGCCTCGTGCACGGGGCTGGGAAAGTGCAGGGATGAGAGCTCAGTGTGATCCGTCTTGTTCTGTGTGTGTGTTCACGCACGCTAGATCAAGCAGATTGAGTTGCTATCTCCCTTTACCAAACCCTTGTGTGTGTGTGTGTGTGTGTGTGTGTGTGGCTGTGTGCGTGTGCGTGCAGGTATCTGTTAGCTTGAACGGGGCAAGGGGCTGCGCTGAGCCGCATGGATTTACTGCTAAAGTTTGAACAGTTTTAAATTAAAATGTATTGCCCATTCTCAATGTATTGATCTCAGGCCCAGCTGTGTCAATACGCCGCCCCAGCTATTTTTCCAATAAGTCATAAAGATCTGCCAGCCAGGCATAAATTCATTACATAGCTCTGAGTTTATATTCTCTCTCTTTTTCTTCTTTTCTCGCCCCTCCTCGCCTCTTAACCCCAACTCTCTTTTCATCACCTCACCTTTCTGCTCCCGCATTCCTTCAGTCTTCCATTTCATTTTTTCCCTGTCAGTGCATCCACCTACTCACAAATATCCTGGTTTTTACATTTATAAAAGAAATAAAAAAGGGGACAATTTTCTGATGACGTTCTTTTAATGGTAAGAAACTGATTGATGTTAACTATTTTCCCTGTTTGCATGCAGCTGAGTGCATGCAAACCTTCCAATGTACCACAGGTAAAATAAATCTGCTGTATAAAACTGGCCCAACTTTCCATTTTCCAAACTAACCGTTTCTATGTCCCCAGAACTCTAATATGCAAATCCTCCATAGCTTTAATATTTGTGGAAAATGAGTTTGCATCATAACTTCTGCAAGTAAGTTCTCTGCTGGTTGCAGTCCTGGTAGCTGTTCACACATTTACTTCAAAGGCAAGGTTTCAAGGTTTCCCATTCATGGCCTGGAAGAACCTCACCCACAACTTGATGAAACCCAAACTGAAGGCATGCCCCTTATCAATAGGTTCTTCAACAGGGGTGGGCAAACTACGGCCTGGGGGCCATATGCGGCCCATGAAGCTTTTTAATCCAGCTCACCAAACTTGAAAAAAATGATATCGACCGTAAGTTATATAATAGCTGCATTTCACCATTTTTTCAGTGATTAAAGAGTCATTAAAAAAAAGAGCCAAATAAAATCTTCAATGGACATGAAAGCCCATGTTTTCTACATATCCCATGATATATATTTTTCCTCCTATATGGTGGATCACCAAAACACTCCATCCATCTGCTCCTGCTCTGGCCCCTCTGTCATATTTCAGAAGCCATTGTGGTCCACCAGTCAAAAAGTTTGCCCAGCTCTGCTCTGCAGGATTGTCTCAACCCCACCGGGAGTCCTTTTAATCTTTTTACATGCCAAAAACTCATTTCATTTCAATTTTTTTTTTTGCAGTTTCTGCCTCATGTCTTCTGTCCAATTCTTTTTTCAGCTTCCCCTCTCCCGCCTCTTCAGACGTTCTCGCCTCCCCTCCACCCCCACACACACCTCCTTCCTCTGCTTTTCCATCCCTCTCCCTAATCTCCCTCCACCTCCTCTCATTGTCAATACCTATCTAATTCCACTTTAGCACCAGTAATTGGCTGATGGATAGGAGCTATGGATTGGCCCCTTCCTGATGACTGCATGACATTTTCCACCCCTCCCTTACAGCTGGTAATACTAATAGAATTCCAAATCCGCGGCACTGGGATCCTGTCATGAGTAGGTCAACAGCTGTGTCAAGGTCCTATTGGGAAGCCGGCATCTAACATCTTAATTTAGACTTATCCCTTTCTCTCCCTCTCGCTCTCGCTCTCTGTGACTCTCCGCCTTGTTGGACGATCGCTGTGCGTTCACGCGTCTCTATTTCTCTCGCCCCCTCACGTTTGATCTGTTCTGCCTTTTCTACCCTGTAGTGTTGGTTTTCAAAAGTCAAGAAATGGAACGATACGCCCGAGCTCAGGGATTTTGCAAATGACTTCACGCGGTTTGCTCGAGAGTTGTTGGGCATGCTGCTGCTGCTGGGTGCTTAACCTCCGTAGAGTTGCCTTATAACATACCTAAGTAGGATGACTTTGGTTGCTTCTCTACACTTTGTCTGCTCATAAGTAACGTAACCTAGATGGGGTTTCTAGCAAGTGTCTCGCCCAGTGACTTAGTGAAGGACTGTTCATATGGAAAGGGGAGAGAAAACTTGATAAGGTGATAATACATGACTTGATAATACATGTGCAAATGTATATTCTAAATAATATATATATATAAAACCATTCTTTGTTTTGTGTTTTGACAGGTGTTGTTTGCTTGAGCCCTACACCTGATTTCCTAAGAGAAAATAACAAATCAGATTTCCTTGTGTAGTTTGCCCCTTTGTCCCAGCACACGGACAAACCAAGGGTCCAGTCCAGTCGTCTGCGCTATCGTGTTCACATGTGCACAAGTACCGAGGCAGTCACACTTCTGGCAGCGCAGCTCATTTATATCTGTCGATAGACTTTGAATTGAATTTCTGATCAATGGAGAGGACACATTGTTCCTCCTGCGGACGATGAACTTCAGCTGCTGGCATCAAAGACGGAAAGCTTATTGGATTAAATTCCTCACTCATAATGGACCTTTCAGCTTTCTTAAAATATCTATATATTCATCAATCTATCTATCTATCTATCTATCTATCTATCTATCTATCTATCTATCTATCTATCTATCTATCTACCTATCTACCTATCTATCTATCTACATCTTTTGGCTCTAGTATTTGTAGCTGTGTAGGTATGTCTACATGTGCACGCCTGTGTGTGTGTGTGTGTCTTCCAGTGATGACTCGGGAAAGAATCGCCGGCTAAATCGGGTTGTCATGCTAATTCAGCCGGCCGACTGCATAATGCAGTGCATCAGGGAGCCGCACTGAACTTGACCCTGTTAAACGTGACCTTGGCCTCGCTCCCTCCCTCCTCTCCACCCTCTCCCTCACATATGGGGGTACAGGGGTCAGCAAATTAGGCTGTAAATCTGTTTTGCGTGTCTGAAGTAGCAGCAGATCACAGAGCGTGCTTTTTGCAGTCGAAAGCAGAGTTGATTTTTACTGGATGAGACGGAAGGTTTTATGTTTAAGATGCTTATCTACACTTCTTGTTCTATTTTTGGCTGTTAAAGGACCCATTTCATTGCATGTCTATAGAATTCACTCTCCCCCTTTGTTCGAACAACAGAAAGTCCCTCGCATGACAACAAAGTCCCCAGGGATGAGAAAATGTCGCTTACTTTACATTTTCTTTGCTTGCTTGACTTTTCAGAAACTTGTGCTAAAATGAGCACTTCTGAAAATCAGCTGCTTATGATGTCACAAAGGGAACTGGCACTTCTCCTGGGTAAGTGACAACACCTTCGGCCGGACGTTGGCTGCCTCGCGGCTCTCCGTTTTTGCGATGTCCCCGATTCCATGACATCAGTTTCATCACAGGCCCAACACACTTCTGCCTTCGACCTTCCTGTCCACAAAATATCTTTTCCCAGTGAAACAATCACAGCAATAATGAAAATGCAAACCCCCTCTTTGAATGCCAGTGGATAAAACTCCCTCTTGGGTGTGAGGTATAAATGAAATGATAAATAACTTACAAACAACACCAATTACGGCTAAAAAAAAAACAATAATAATGGCAGATGGAGCAGGTGAATCAGCCATTCACCCGAAGTCAAGAGAAACATTTGTTTATTTTGGTCCAGTGTTCAGAGGTGGGGTTACAAGCCCAGTGTGGAATGTCCCTTTAAATTATTCACAGCCCAATCAGGTGTCTTTTTCTCCTCCGATCTAAAGATGGGTATCGGAGGTCATCCATTCTTCCCTGCGGGGTCACCTTCCCCACTTTTCCTTTTAGTGCCGACGCCCTCCTCCTCTTCCTCCTCCTCCCTGTGTCTCCTGCTAAAACGCTGCTCAGGTCGGACACTGGGAAACAAAAAATGATGGAAGGTTCAACCACGGACACCGCTTGACCTTTATGTGATGCACAGACACGCACACATTTGCGACGAAGGTTGGCGGCTCGCTGTGGAGACCATGTTTGTGTCCTTCGGGTTTAACGTTACAGTGAAATAATATCTGCAGCAAGTAAACTTTGTGACGTGAGCCATTTACTGACCAAGGCTTTTTTTGGGAACTACAGCACAGAATTAACTCGCCATCCGCACTTTGTCCGAAGTATGGTTCACACTCTCCAGGATTCAGTCATTATTTTCCCTGCTTGCGTTCACTTTCTCACAATACCGACGATTGCAGGCGTGCGTGTGTGTGAGAGCTCGCTTGGGATGTGTTTGTGTACTCTCGCTCACCACCGGGGGCTTGTTGTCAGAGCTTCTCTCGACTGGCCAATTAATTATGATGGCCTACTTATGAATGTGTAATGGGATGATTTATTAGTAAACACACAAACAGAGCCGCGACACCGATAGACAGTCAGGCAGCAGCCGTGCACTCAGGTCTTTGGGATCACACGCACATGCATGCACACGCACACACACACACACACACACACTCTCTCTCTCTCTCTCTCTCTCGGTGTCTAACTTCCAACTTCCATGAGCAGCCTAAACCAAAACATTTTAGAGTTCTCCAAACTGAACTTTAGCCATGTCCTCACTTTGTAGGTTGAAAATGTAATGTAATGTCTTCAAAATGGGTAAATACAGGAACATACATCACACAAACACACACACACACACACATGCACAGGTACTGTTAGCTCACATCTTTTTTTTTTAATGTTCCCATTCAGTTGCAGACCGGTAGGCTGAATAGACAGAATTATGTTCACATATACTGAGGATTCAAATCCAAATTGTTACACATACACATAAATATATACACAAAGAAAGCTGAAAAGTCAACCATCGCAGACAATTTTGGCAACTTATCTTTTCTTTTTGTTTTCTTCTCTCTTCTTTTTCCTGTGTTTTGGTTGAAAATCTAAAAAACCTGTCTGCAGAGTCAGTTCATTTTTACATTCAGCTCTCTTATTCTCTCCCTCTCTCTCTCTCTCTCCTTCCCTCTGTAGAGGGGGGCATGGTGTGTGTGTGTGTGTGTGTGTGTGTGTGTGGACAGCAGAAGGTGTGTCTGATAGAGTTGCAGCACGTCTGTCCCGGTGGCGAGGAGAGCTATTCTTTTTCCCTCGCTCGCTGTCGGACTGACTGTGTGGGTGTCCTATTTCTGGATCACACACACACACACACACACCACACACACACACACACACACACACACCCCGTGCCCCCTTCTACCATACGTTGTGGGACATAATTTATGATGGCTCTGTAACATATGGACTTTTCATCACTCAATGGCAACAACATCGCGGCACTGTGTGTTGCAGCATATTGTCTTTGGCCGCCCTCCTTCCCATTTGTTTTGCTTCCTCTCTGCTCTCCCTCTGTCCACTTGTTTCTTTTCCTTTCTTCATGTTCTTTTCTTTCTTTTCTTCCTGTTACTGCTCAAACGTCTTCATTAAAAGCTTGCTGTCTTAATTATCAAACTCGTTCTCAGATTTCCCTCTCAGCCTCTTTTTACACTAATTAAACCAATTTCTGCACCATTAATAAAGTTTGCAATGGTTTCAGTTTACCATTCAGCACTGATAGAGAACATGGGAATATTCAATGCAACTCAAAAATGTCAAATGAGTAATTTTGCACTTTTTTGAAATCACATCATTTCACTCTGTTTCAGTTTCTCCTGTTTCTCCTCGGTTTTTAAGACTCCTTTTACATCTTTTTTATTTAATGTACAGGCTGTTTTGGCTTTTGCTATAGAGGTTGTTTTATAGAGTTTTTTTTTTAGGTTTCAGCTTTTTCTACATTTGTATACAGGCCACTGCAATTTTTTTAAAAGCGGAAATGACTTTATAATGTGTGAAACTTTAAATGTTGTCTGGAGTGTTGTTGTTTGTGCACGTGGCTGCCGACTTGCTGACGCTCCCTTGTCTTGCCGCAGCCACGCCGCCACGGTGATTATATTGAAACACTTGGCAAATGCCTGAAATCGTTACCGTTTTATTAGCGAACGCAGTCGCACACTCACATGCACACACAGAGTTAAATGCGTTTCCTGTTATATGTCAACCCATCATGTGTGTGTGTGTGTGTGTACGCGCGCGCACGCATGCACACACACACACACATACACTCACACTGTAAATGTCCCCATTTTAGATTTATCACGCAATCCACCAGCAATTCTATAAGGAGCAAAGGTGGTGATTACAATGTTGACCAGTGTTGATTTTTCCAGAATTACTCTATTTATCACTGAACCACCTGTGCTGCTGCTGCTGCTGCTGTGTGTGTGTGTGTGTATTTCCGTCATGGGTTAATTCTACTACATAAAGACAGAACATGTGATTATTTATTGTTGTATACTGGCTTCTGCACTCGTTTCATTTGTTATTTGCATACAAACCGCCTTTTCATGTAGCTCAATAAACATTTTTCTATTTGATGTCTTGACAAAATTAATCTCAAAATCACTATCGAAACTATTTCTTTTTTAAATTCATCTCAATCTTTACATTTTTAACCCCAGTCTGCTTGCTGGCAGATTTCAGAATAAAAGAAGTTCTCTGACAAATATGTCAAAAGATTGCAGTTTACCCGACTTAATAAAAAATATTTTAGCATTTCCTACAAGTGTTTGTCAATTTAGCTTTTACCTCCACGTCATGCCAGTCCCCGGCCTGTCTCTGCTTAGCCTGCGTGCTGGCTCTCTCCGTGGCTATCGATGCTACTTTGTCCTAGTCATGAAGCAAGCGGGCCGTTGTTGGGTCGATGTGTGTCATTGTTATATTGATGTGAGGACAGACCCCCGGGGCCTGCAGCCTTCTACTCCACTGAAAGCAATAAATCTATGGCCTGCTGCTGCTCCTTGCACTGTAGCCGCCATTCGTAGCCTCTCTGTCAAACACACACACACACAATTCCACGCGCGCACATATTTAACACTCCGGTCTCATGCAAACGTGTAATTTGTGTATTCCTCTGCAGGGGGCGTTCTTCCAGACACAAAGTGGGAATTTGCATTTTGTAAATGTCTGCGCAGATTTCATCTTCCAAAAGTACTGCGCGCCCACGTGTGCTCGGCGTCGCATCGTCCTGCGCTCAGTTTCTCTGAATCATTTTTAATTCCCTTCAGTCAGCCAGTAGA
>CM020505.1:3263128-3418128 GCA_009823395.1 Thamnaconus septentrionalis | reverse complement strand
GCAGCAAACCTGGCATATGAGAGACACGGATGTGAGCTTGCAGTCAAGACAAAAGTAAATAAAGGAGAGGTTAGGGATGCAATTTCTCTCTTCTCTGCTCAAGTGAATTTGCGATAATGCTGGACCTTTAATGTAAAAGTGATTTATAGCTTTGTTTTCTTGAGATCACAGTTGACATTTTGGCACTTAGGCAAGTAGAATTGTACTATAAGGCATGCCAGACACCTTTAAGACCTCGTGCTGTTCCTCATATACTGATGGCTCTTCAGAGGCCAGAACAGACTTAAGGTCATTTTGCTTTGGCAACATTTCCTCATTGATGTGCGACTCCTCGGGACTAATTTATAATCTCCCTTACGCTGTCATGATGAGAAAGTAATGCTGCCCTGCCAATGTGTACTTGGACCTAATGCTTAAAGTATATATTCTATACAGTGACAGGTTTACAGTGTGCCGCGCATTTAATGAGCGATAATTATGAAGTATATGCTGGCAACATGCGGAAATACACATTTCATCCCGTGTCGACGTTAAACGTGCAGTAATTTAGCTATGTAAAGCTCATCATTGTGCATATGGTGAAGAGACTGTCATATTGTGCAAATGTGCTGTACGTGTGTGCAGTTTGTATTGATTTTTTTTGTGTTTGTTTGCTTAGGATGTTCAGAATATGCATGGAGGAAAGAGGCGTTTGCATGCGTGTTTTAATTGAGACCTACTGCATTCAAGACATAATGAGAACAGGAGAATCTTTTTCTTATTTCAGCCAATGAACTGTAAAATCAATGTGTTTGATGAATGAAAAATAAGTACTTTAATCAGTAAAGTTGGAAAAATGTAGATGATTTTCATGAATTTCCAAGGAACAAGTGAAGAAAATCCTCTCCTTTATCTCCTGTTTTCTTATTCAGGTGTAATTGTGTGAGCCTGCAGTGAATTACACACCATCAGTCAGGGAAGAATTATTGTAGCTCTTGCAGCAAGTACTCACTGACATATATTGACATACAAATTTCCTCCTGTGAAATTAGTAACATTACCTTGACCTTGGTTTATTGATTTTCTTTTTATCTTCCTGCTCTTATTAAAAGAAGAATGGGATGTCCGGCCAGTGCCGCACATTAGCCAAATGCAGTGGAGAGAAGTTGCGGTTACTCAGCAGGCTTCACCGCTAAACTTGTTATGGGTTACATGTCTAGCTTATGACCTCTGCACGATGACATTCACTCACTTTTCTGTCAAGATCCACTGAAGAAGAATGCCGCTGATCCACACTAATGCTGTGACCCTCACGTTGTTTGGTAAAAAAAAAAAAAAAAAGGCAGCTTCAAGGCTGCATCATTCCTGTTTTCAAATAATATACATTTTTCTGCTGTATTTTGCTGAATGCAATTAAATTATCACTTATGGCAGATCAGCAGGAAGATATATTTTGTTAAGTCAGACACATTTTAAGGCTTTCAGGATCAGTTAGTTTGTTGTCAAAACAAAATAAATAATCAACCAAAACACATTTTTTAGTACCTCGACCGAAGTGGAATATTCTGCTTTTATGGTTTGAGTTTAAACAATATGAAATCCTGCAACTTTTCCCACATCTGTCTAGGATCCAAACCTAATCGGTTCTTACTCGCCCTATTCGCCCGATATATATAAGTTTGTGGAAATCCATTTCTGTAGGTTTTATATGTGTATGTTTCGTAATCCCGGCTGAAAAACAGAGAAACCTTGGGTGAACTTTTCCTTTTGCATCTGAAGTTTGAAGAGAACGCAAGCGATGCTCTCCCCTTCTATTCCTCTCTTCTCCTTTCTTCTCCTCCCCTCCTCGCTCTGATTCCGCTCTTACCTTTGCCCTCATATCTGCTTAAGCCACGAGAGATATCAGATCAGCCCGTGTGTGGATGGAGCGTGCGGAGGCTCTCAGGGTTAAGTCCCTCACTGTTGCTCGGCGCCGCTAAACCGAAGGAATCAGGCATGCAAGTGCAGTAGAGGAGGACTTAATAATATAAAAGAAAATTGATTTTCCGGAACGAGATTCCTTCTTTGATAAGGTATTAGCTGGGAGGGGAAAATGTTGTGAATCTTCATTAAGAACCTCTGATATGCGCTGGGATAATCGGAAGGAGAGGAGTAGGAATGAAAAATGAACACAGTGGCAAAGAGACGAGAGTCATACATTATGGACAGATAGAGAGGGGGAGGGAGGGGGTGGAGGAGTGGGAGAAAGAGCAAAGTGGGAAAAAAGACAGAAAATAAAGCCCCCGCCCCTCCGCGCACCACACGTATACACATGCTTAAGCAGGAGTAGGCCTCCCGTAATAAGAGCCAAAATTGATTTCTTTCCACTTCCATAAGATGAGATCTAAAGATGATGAAGGTGAGGACCGGGCTTCAGTTCATTATGGAAAATTAGACTACACTCAGGCTTGCCCTATATCCCTAATATACCCACCCCTGCTTTATCCCACACTTCTTCACACACACTGAACAAACAGAGGAGGAAGTTCAGAGAGGAGCTGCTGGAGGGGAAGGGAAGAGTGTGTGTGTGTGTGTGTGTGTGTGTGTGTGTGCAGAGCAAAGCAAAGCCCAGTTAATGAGACAGGAAGACAGACCTGCACAAGACAGAGACCGGATGAAGACAGCTGCACAATAAAAACCAAAGTAGCCCGTAAAAAGGGAAGGGAGCCGGGGGAGGAGGACAGTTTGCCGGCAGAGCCTCTCCTCCCGCGGCAGCGGCCAGAATTAGGACGGAGTGGAGGCGGGGATGAGAACAGAGTTAGGAGGGATAACAGGCAGATGGACTGACCGTGGAGAGGAGAATTGAATAAGGCCTAACCTCGGCTAATACCACTGACGGAAATTTATGACAGACCAGCAGAAAACTATGGATCGACGGAGGTAAGAGATCCCTCTGTTGAGTCAGAGAAATTGCCCCCGCAAGACCAAACAGAGAGAGAAAGTCGGAGTTTGGAGCAGAAAGTTCACTTGGGAACACGGAGAGGAAGGGAAAAGAAAAGCAGGATTCAGAAAGCAAGAGGCAGCGATGGCCGAGTTTACATGAACTGCTCGATGTGGCGATCATCATGGGGAAACTCTGCATCCAGACTGCGATGTGAGCGCGTGTGTGTGTGTGCGTGTGTGTGAGAGAGAGAGAGAGAGAGAGAGAGAGAGAGAGAGAGAGTCTCTCTTTCTGCATCTCTGTTTCAGCCTGCAGGCTGTGTGTTAATGTGTGAAAGCAGAAGGTGGAAAAGATCAAACCCAACTGACCTGAGAATGGTACTGACACCTTCTCACTCCCCAACGCACGCCTGCACACACACACACACACACACACACACACACCGAGACGGACACGTTTGCGGGCCCGCGTGTGGACTCGTAAAGGCGAGACATAATGGAAATGAGAAAAGGGAAAGAGGGGAGAAACGGCAGCGGCGGACAGAGGGAAACGGTGGCTGTGAATGAGAGAAGGACGGGAAAGAGAGCAGATGAGTCGAGCGAAGAGCCACAGCACATTTATTATGCCGATGCTTCATCTACAGATACAAATCACATAGCGTTATCGCGCCGCAGCAAACCTTGCGAGGACCCCACGCTTGGATCCATCTCCGCTGTGACACACTCGCCCTCGCGCGCGCGCACACAGATTTAGCCAGACACACCGGCATGAACGAGGTGTGTGTGTGTGTTGTGTTTGTGGTAGGATTATAAATAGACTGGTGGACAGACTCAGTGAAAGGTGAGAACATCCAGCGGGTGATATCAGGGACGGAGCAGCAGGTTCCACCGGTGTGTTTCTCCGCAGCAATACTTGCGCGTCTGCTTTTGTGTGACCGTGAATGTGCGTCTAATTATGTGCGGCAAGTTTTACGCGCATGTTTGTTTGTGTAATTAGGGGAAATTGGGGAAAAGAGGCCGACAAGAAGCAACGGTCCCGGAGGTTTTTAAGTAAGACTGTAAAAACGGTGTTGCTTCTGTTACTGATGTTTTTTTGTTCGTATTTATAGATTTTTATTTAATCTATTTATTTATTTATTGTTTTTATTTGCTACTAAATGTTGGCACACGTGTGGGTGTGTTGAAAGATGATGGGGGTTTTACCACCTCTCAGGAAAAATGAAGTCTTACAGACCCATCTGAGCTTGAGAGCCTTTCAGCACCAGGGACAGCGAACATGCTCCGCTTGCGAAGGCCAAACAAATCCAAGTTTAAATGCAGGTTTGAACAAAAATTGGGGAAAAATCTCAAACAAAGCGTCACAGAGTGGGTTACCGCTTCCAAGAAAAAATGTTGGCTGGAGTCGCAAAAGCAGTTTGAGGTGCTTTATTTACAAAGAGGTGTAAAAGAAAACTCAGACGTCCAAAAATGACAAAAGAAACAAAGGGGAAAGTTAAGCGGCACAAGGTTTTCTCCTGCTCTAGTCTGCAGCACTCTGAAAAACTCCCCGGTGCTTTGGTGGGCCAGAGGCTTTTATATGCCAAGCCCCTCCCCCTTGGACCCACCCACAAAAAAGAGGTAAACAACAAAATGACCTATTAAAGAGTATTAAAGAAAAGCAGAGGCTCTGTGTCATGGCTCTCACAATCAGTAGTTTTAGTTTAGTTGTAGTATGTTGATTGTCTGTGGGTGCTGTTAAAGACTCTTTCAGTGTTCACAGGGTCTTTTTCTGTGGGTTATCTATATTGTTTTTATCTGAACACCATCTTTTTCATATTTTTTTCCGCTAAAGTGAAAGAATTTTTGCCAACATGCATTATTTTTTTTGTTTCAGTTTTTACTAAGCCCCAAAACCACACCATTCATCACACTTTGTTGACCTGAAAACTCTTTGGCCTTCAGAATGTCAAACGCTAATTACTAACTTGTCTCACTCACTCCTCACAGGTTTGAAACTCAACTGGAAAAACACTTCAATCACCTGTCAGAGCATAAAGAGGCCTTGGGTGACTGGTGTCGGTGTAAAATGAAGCAGCATAAAGGGACAGAGTGAGAATAAGAGTGGGAGGAGGAGGGAAACCCGGAGAAAAATGAAAACAAGATGCAGTACTTTCAGGCTCAATGTCTGACATTTGTAGAATGTTTAATCAAATGCATGAGGGCATTTAGTCTGATAAAGCTATAATTTAATAACAACAACTAGCTAAAATGTGGCATTGCAGACTCTCACCTCAGTCTGGTCTACACTCCTGCTCTGCCTCAGCAATCAAACTCACCTGGTCCTCATCAGCTCATCACCACACAGTATATCAGCCCAGTCTAAACTTCATTTCCTATTTGATTCTCTCCTGGTCCATGTTGGTGTTTCCAAAGATGTCTATCATTTTGCTTCATGGCCATTTGACCTGTTGGTGTCCTTCTCCACCAGCATTTTTTCCCCACCGGATTCTTCAGCTCTGCTCTTATGTGACTCATTCAACTCTCACAACCTTGACCTTTTTTTGCATTAAAATCCTGTAATGCTGCCTGCCTCCCTCTGCCAACACCTACATTTGTTCCCCTTGTATGCAATGCATCAAAAACAATATGAAGCTGTAGAAGTGTATTTAATGTATTCAAACAAAAACAGTGAAAGCGCAATAGCATGTATTATGTCATGTTATTCCACCTACAAAATCTATATATACAAATGTGAGGCCAGGCAAGTAGAATAAGGGGAAGGAAAAAAATTAATTCTCCTCCCATCCCCCCACGTGGTTGTGGCGAGCCCAATTCAGGTGTTTAACCTTATACTTGACCGGGGTCGAGAGCAGGAAAGAGTGGCCCGTTAACGACCGAGTGAAAGAAAAGAGCAGGGGAGGCAAAGGAGTAAAACAGCGGCGCGCACGGCCTCTTTGAATGCAGACGGGGTGATGTCCTGCCCGCCCCTTCATCTCCCTCTCCCTAAAGTGAGCCGTCGCATATCCACCCCATTAGACACTGAATTATGTGCTCTTACCCAGAGAGGAAGGTGTAGCCATGGTGAACCGGAGGGCTGGTAGTTATGGGGAGGAAGGAAGGTGAGCCGAGGAGAGGTCAAGCTGCATTGGTTTTTTCAGAAGTGAGGGCCTGTTTTGTTTTTTTTGTGCCCCCCCCTCCATACTGAGTGTATTGAGTGGATTTGTTCAAGGTCTTAGGAAAAGTAAAAACAAAGACATTTCAACCATTCCAGATACAGAAAATCTACCCAGATTGTGATGCTGGTGATTTAAAATGGATTCATTTATCAATTTATCTTCAATCCAACAAGTCTGCTCATACATTGGATGTTTTTATTATTTTTGTGAAAAATGAAATGTGTATTTTTTAAAAGATGTATTCGTTGCTGGGACATATGGTTTTTCTTCTTCTTCAACACGCTGTGTGGTGGTGGTGGTACAAGAGGTCTGGAGTGCATTAGCTGAAATATATCCAGTGTCAGAGCATTGGAGAGAGAGAGTGATAGAGACGGAGAGAGAGAGAGAGAGAGAGGGAGAGACCATAGCTGGCAGCAGTGCTGTCTTTTCACCCCTAATTCTTTCCACCTTGTTAGGCACTGGGCTGTGGGCAGGGCAAATATAAACACCCTGGCAGGAGCCGAAAGGATAGAGGGGAGTAAGGGGGGGCGCTGGTGGGGGAGGAAGAGGGGTTGGGGAGAGAGAGACGGGCGATCAAATTGTCATACGTTGTCGGTGGAGGAGGAGTCAGGAGGACACGAGAGGATGTAAATAAGTCTGAGGAGGATATAAAACAAAGTGAGGAGGGTCTTCAGTGGAGATGACCCCCCACCACCACCACCACCACACACACACACACACACACACACCTCCCCACCCCCAGTGATCTGTCATCAGGTTAACTTGGTTCTGGTTGGTTTTCGACACTCAACCATCAAACCAACGAGATCCTAATTAGAAACGGAATTAGTGCCCAACGCACATCACGCCTATTTTGCGTTACACGGATGCAAAACAGGTGTGACGCATGTCTCCACATTCCTGTCACATCCGTGTGTGTGTGTGTGTGTGTGTGTGTGTGTGTGCGCGTTGCAGAAAGGTAACACACCCCGTGTCCACAGTGGACTGATCCTTTAATTAACTCGGTTCTTTATTTTAGAACAGTCGGTTTAAAGCTTCATAATAAATGTCACAGTTAACCATCACCTTTTAGTGTCATATGAAAATCTGTAAAATGCAAAGGAAACTTGAAGTCACTAAAATAATCACTCCCAAGAATCGATGCATTTATTGTCAGAGCTGGTGACATTTTTGAGATGATCACTATTTCTTCATTAAACCAGAAGGTTTGAACACCAGAAAATTGGAGACCGTCGTCAACACAAACACTTTGTGACTACTGGATGCTGCTCACCCTGGGCCTGTAAGACCTATTGGCCAGTTCCACTGTGCTTAGCCTGCAATAATTATTCTTTTTTTTCTCTTTAATGGCATCCAGACAAAGCCGGAACGAAGCCTGAACTCTCTGTAATCTCACTCTGTCACCCTGTTTCTGTGCCACCCGCCGTTGCCCCCCGGTCGTGTGCTGGTTGTCGTGCAGACTTGGGCAGTATCGCCGTGGCGACAGAGACAGAAGCAGATGTGACTCTGGTTGCCGGGCGTTTGGCAGGAGCACTCATCATCACAGTGATGAAAATGCAGCTGGACGGCACATCATCTGTATTTTTTGCGTAGAGGAGCGCCGTGTTTGTGCGCGCGCACGTCTGCGTGCTCAGTGTGTGTGTGTGTGTGTGTGAGGGCGGGGGAGGGGTTGGCACTGAGTGAACTCCCTTCACCCACCAGCGCAGGCGCAGGCGCGTGCGCGCACACACACTCAAAAGCTCACGCAGAGTGACCCCACGTGCCCCGAGGGGACTGCAAGTGCACAGCCAGTAACCAGACAAGACGGGGTTTGATGTGTGTGTGTGTGTGTGTGTGTGTGTGTGTGTGTACGTGCGCGTGTGTTCACCAGGCAGTAAAAAGTGCTGTCAAACACACAAGATGTCTTTTTCTTCCATCTCTGCCTCTTTCTCTTCTCCTCTCTCTTTATTTCTTGGGGTATTTTCTTTCCATTACAGTTTGTCCGTCTACTGAGTTGGAGACAAATGGCTGTTTGGGGCTAAAATGTTTGAACTTGAGCAAGGAGACCCAAATTGACACACTTAAGGATAACAGGGTCCCGAGGACAGCAGCGGGAGAGGGGAAGGGAGGAGAGATTACAGATGGAGGCATTACTCAAGACATCTGTAATGTGTAGACACCAGCGGAGGAAACAAACACAAGAAGTGGCCAGCGGTCACAAACCGCTGGTGCACTCAGACTTCCAGCGGCGTCTCTGTTTTTTCCCCCCCTTCATGTCTCCCTCGTGTTTTTTTCCCCCCAGATGGTTGTCATCTGTAAATGAAGACATGACAACTTCCACGGTGAGATATTTCATTTAAATAAAAAGAAAAGCGTAACATTTATGATGGAAACTTGTTTCTTGCGCAAAAAGGTGACGATGATCATTTTGTGTGTGTGTGTGTGTGTGTGTGTGTGTGTCTGTGCGCGGGAGTGCGCGTCTGTCAGGGGTGTGCAGCGCAGCGTTTGGCAGTGGTCTGACATTTCCTGCTCTGACATCTTGTCTCAGTTCATCTCCCCTGCCAGTGGATGGACGGAAGCCCTGGAGGGACACACTCGCACCAGCAACACAAACTTGTCTTTTGGTCAGCACCAGTGAGGAGCTCTCCAGTACATTAGTCAGACGTGCTCGCACACACACACACACACACACACACACACACACACAAAAGACTTATGTATGATTGCATTTGTTTGTGTGTGTGTGTTCTGTTTTCTCTATGCACGCGTCTTTGATGTGAAATGACACAGTGACTGTAAAGTGCAAACTGTCAACGCACGTTTAAGGCCATTTAGTGATAAATTGAACGAGCAGCTAAAGAGCCCAAGTAATTTCTCGCCACCAAAGCGCCGCTCAGGATGTGCTTACTTAATACTTAAAAGCAGAGTTCGCCCGAAAACGAAAAAGTCAAGTTGCATCCTCCCCCCTGTCAGACAAACCTTTCTGGAATAATTCCACCCCGACACCGTGGGTGCGTTTCCGTTCACCTTGAGTCGTGCTGTCTGAAATTGCAAATAGAAAGCCCCACTTAATGGAAACATGGTAATTTCACATCGGAAAACTCCCAAATATAGCATGACCCCCCCACACACACACACACACACACACACACACTGCATGTATGCATTTTGCATGATTCTAAGATGCATATCTTGCAAAACCGCAACAGAACAGATCAAATGCAGACAAACAAATCCTGCTGTTGGATGGATGAATAAAGAAACGCGAACTTGATGTGAACACGTTTCTCTTGTTTTGACAGGTCACATGACAGGGTGTGAGGTGAGGCCACTCTCAGGGGAATCACTCCCCTCCCTTTGGTTCATAATGACAGAAGGAAAAGTTGCTATTCAAGAAACCTGCTGGAATTGAGATTATCTGCCACTCAGTGAGAGACCTGGGATGCAACAATATTCTGTATTTTACCAAACCTTTCATTACGCATTGCATTTCTTAGTCAGAATAGTTTAACATCATATCAAAACCGTACCATGGCCCAAAAAATGTGATGCATTTGGAACCGTGGGAAAACTGTACCGTTGCATCAGTGGTGGAGACTGTCAATATTGTTGCATATGGTTTTGGCTTTTTTATTTGGCTTCAGCTTTTCTAGGCATCAGAATGTGGACTTTTTCAAAGTTGCACCTGGATTTAATTCCAGGAGAGCCGCTGCAGTGAGCAGGGACTCCTGTTAATTTAAGGCCCCTGTACATTGTTTCAAGAGCTCTGAGACCTAAAAAAAACAGAAGAAAAATCAGCCACACGATGCAAAATCAAAAGTTTGTTGTTGTTGTTTTTGCAGCCCCTTATCTAAAGAACCGCAACGAAACCAACTTCCTCCTGAGTTCAGGGTCACGGGGGTCTGCTGGAGCCTCTCATAGGGCAAAGGCAGGGTGACACCCTGGACAAGTCGGCAGTTCATCGCAGGGCCACATAGGAAGACAAACAGCCATCCAGGCTCACACAAACACACACCTACGGACACCTTACATGCATTTAAGGCCCCGCACCTGCGTCTCTGAGCCGCTGTACGAGGCGACCGTCACCTCCGCCAGACCGCTCCGCCGCCACAGCCGCCGCCGCCGCCTCCGCTTCCTCCGCCCTCCTCGTCCCCGTCTGTTTCCGCCGCCGCTCCAGCCTCTTTACGAGGCTCCGGAGAGCCTTGACATTCCTAAATGAAAAGGCTCTCTTTGCGGCGCCGCAGCAGCTGACGATTTATGACAACGAGGCCTCGGCAGAATCTTAGCTGCTGTCAGCCGGCATAATGATGTTTTGATATAAAGATGATTGGTGGGGCAGCATGTGCGAGCGCGCCCATGTCTGTGTGTGTGTGTGCGCGCGCGCGCGTGTGTGCGGGTTGGTGTTTTGGTGTTGCCATGTGTATTACTGGGTGATTTAAGGTGGACGCTCATGCGCTGTGTACTTGTTGTCTATTGTTTAGCTGTTTACTCCTTCGGTCGCCGTTTCTTTTATCAGATGTTATTTCCAGCTTGACATTTAGGTTCTGCATTCACCAGGTTCTCCCGTCCTCTCCTGCTTCTGACTTCCCATCCATCCCTGCATGGATCTTCCCATCTATTTTTTATTTTACCTATATTTCCCATGTTTAAATTTTATCGGAACTTTCGGAATTTCACTTTTTTTGAACTTGTCTTCTTTTTTTCCCCTCGCCGCGCTCTGCTCAGACGCGCGTTCCTACGCCAACCCCTGCGCTGTCAGAGGTGACAGGCGTATAGTTTGCTATACTTTCTATTAGAGCACCATTGCACGCTCGAGGGCCCCCACAGATTGGTTACATTTTGTTCGGCGGGGGGCATTAGTGGGATCCCGTCGAAGAGGGGCCCCCATCATCATCAGTGCGTCTGCCATCTTCCGGGCGGTGATCTATGATTCGCCCATCAGACGCACATAAATCAGCGCGCTAAAAGGATTTCTACTCTACCCCGCAACCCCCCCCCCCATTCCCCCACACCCGTTAAATTTATGCCGCCGTAAAAGAAAGGAAAATTAGTCATTGAGGAGTCCCCCCACCGCCCAGCCTCACCCCCCACCCTCACCCTCCACTTCCTCTGCCTCTTTCCCCTCTTTCCTCGGCGGCCATGTGTGGCGGTTGAAAAAAATAAAAAATAAAACGAGGGGAGACGAGGGGAACAATCGCACGCGGCGCCCTGGCTCCTCCTCCTCCTCCCCCCTCCCTCACCACCTCCTTCTATCTAATATCATCATTATCAGAATCGTAAAGCGAAAAATAACACGCTGCGGAAGAAAAAGAGAGAGAGTCGAGTCGAGGGGGAAGAAAAGCATTTGAGAGGGGTCAGTGTTTCCTCCCCAACCTCTCATCCTTCTGTCCGCCTTTTATTCTTTCCCCGTGTTTCTGCAATCATCAGTCTCACACACACACACACACACAGAGTGCCCAGTAATTAGTCTACAACTTACAAACGAGCTTGCTTGTGTGTGTGTGTGTGTGTGTGTGTGTGTGTGTGTGCAACCATATTTTAAAATGTTGCCTTTTTTTGTCCTTTTTTGTCTTTCACCTACTTCCAGCTGTCTTAGGGCGAAGGCAGGGTACACCCTGGACAAGTCGCCAGTTCATCGTGAGGGCCACATAGAGACAAACAACCATTCACACTCACATGCACACCTACGGACAATTTTAGAATATTCAATTGACCTCACATGCATGTTTTTGGACTGTGGGAGGAAGCCGGAGAACCCGGAGAGAACCCACGCAGACACGGGGAGAACATGCAAACTCCACACAGAAAGGTCACAGGTCCGGGCCCCGGAATCGAACCCACGACCTTCTTGCTGTGAGGCGGCAGCGCTAACCACTGCGCCACCGTGTCGCCTCTTTCACCTACTTTGTGTTTGCAATTTGTGTGTGTGTGTGTGTGTGTGTGTGTGTGTGTGCATGTGTGTGTGCACCTGTGAGTGTTTGTGTCCCAATCCAGCTTGCCTATGTGTGTGTGTGTGTGTGTGTGTGTGTGTGTAATCATTTCTTAAAATGTTACTTTTTTCCCATCCTTTTCTTGTTTTGCAGCTACTTTGTGTTTGCAATGTGTGTGTGTGTGTGTGTGTGTGTGTGCGCGCACATGTGAGTGTTTGTGTGCCTTTGCCGATGAATGCAAATCAGAGAGTCACCCATGCGGAACACTGTCCAAATCCCATCGCCACTCTCCCAGAATGCACTGCGGCCGAGCGGGACAGGTAAAGGAGCGCGGCGGCGGCGGCGGCGGTGGCGTTGTCGTGGGTGACTGCTCGCGTTATTGGCCCCAAAATTTCCTCATTAACGTGCTGCATTCCTCTCTGTCTGGCAACACTGTCTCCGCCAGGGAGTCCGTTGTGTCTATGTGCGCGCGTGGCTTCAAATTAGTTACCTTTTTTGGTGCTACTTTACTCGCAAGGCTTTGCATTTTTCCTCTGAGCTCTGCGCTTCGTTAGCGGTGTCACAGCCGCTCTGTCACACAGTTGCTGCGTGAGGAAGAATCTGCGGAGGATGGAACTGGATGAGGAGGCAGTTTTAACACAAAATGCAGCTGTTTCAAAGCCCCATTTTTTTATTTTTTTTTTGGTGCCACAGGCAAAGAGAGAGGCCTCTCAGCAGGTTGGAAGTGGCGCGCTCGTAATTACACGCGCAATTACTTAATTTTTTTCAGGCGTTTTTTTTTTTCCAGCACTCTGCACAATTTGGCTGGGGGTTTGGTTAGTTTGCACACTTGAGGTCCAGCAGGAACCTGGAGCATTTACTGCGTGTATCCTCTGAGCAAATGACAGAGCACACTGTGTCATGAAATTAAAAAAAAAGAAAAAAAAAGAGTTAGAGCTGGCCAAATATCCAGAGAGCGTCTGTCAGTGTGTGTGGGTTCATCCAGACGTCAGCAGCAGAACCACCTGAGGATACAAAGTGCTTATCTGCCAATTATGCCTGCGGTCAGCTGTCTAGAAGTCAGGCACACGCAAAACAGCACACAGACACACACACACACACAGGCCAATTGCCCTAATCAGACACATCCAAATGCAAACATACTCTCCATGTTTTTCCTGTCCCTTCAACCAGAAAGAGAGAAAACTAAACTAAAGCAAAAACACAGTAAGTATATTTTTAAAGATCTCAATTTTTTTGATCCATCCATCAAACCATTTTCAATAGCAGCTTTTTCCTGATCTCAGTATCACGGTAGTCTGCTGGAACCTGTCCCAGCTGTTCTAGGGCGAAGGCAGAGTGACACCCTGGACAAGTCACCAGTTCATAGAAAGACTAACAACCATTAGTTCACACACACACACGTACGGACAATTTAGAGTTTTCAGTTCACCTCACAGGCATGTCTTTGGACTGTGGGAGGAAGCTGGAGAACCTGGAGAGAACCCACGCAGACACGGGGAGAACATGCAAACTCCACAAAGGATACACAAAAAATGAAAGGGTCTAAATGTAGCAACTAAAAGTCACTAATCTACGAAAAATATTTTAAAGGAAACATCTGACTCAACTGTACAACAACAGGGTAAGATGCCTGCACATCAGTATGTACAGCCTGCCCACCTGACTGAATCAAACACAGAGCTGTAAACACTGAATGATGAGCGTTGATACACACACTTAAGAACAATTTTCACGCAGTCAATAATTTCCTCTGTGTCATTTTGGATAATCAATGATAATTTTGAGTAGTGATGTATCTCATTATGTTCAGCAAACATCGTAGTGACAATTTGTCCTTGCTCGTGTTTCCTGCGAGTCCTCCCTCTGTAATATCCAATCAGAACGTAGAAAATGCATTTAAACGATCAATAATCTTGTAAATACTTGATGATGTGATTGTGGTGTGACACCGGAGCACGTCAGGCAAAAGAAATGGGTGCAAAGTCTTCAGACGCTCCATGATTAATCAGACACATCTGGAAAGAACAATTGTTTGTCGATATTGGTGATATTCCTAAAGTGAAAATTTCACTGCTACACTTTTAGAACTCGCTGCCATGTGGAAGGAGACTCAACTCTTCCCATCATTTCCGTAGTTTCACACGGTTGGATGAAAATAGAATAGATGTGGATTAAAGCATTTTGTGACCAAGAATATAACATAACAAAACCTTTTAACAGTTACGGAGACAGTATGGCGTTGTCTCCTTACTGTCGGCATGGTGTCGTCCAATTGCTCACAGGATCCTCCCAGAGTTCAGCTTGTCTTGAAATGGCGATATCAGCACCATAACTTTACAATATCTAAAAAAAAATCTGTGGTCACTCAGCCTGCAGCCACAGTCAAAATTTTATTTTTTTGCAATTTCAATATTCAAACTTACCATATTCTAGCGACTACAGTTGCTATTTCGCCCAAAAACATGATGTTATCTCACAATGTCACCAGAGCCTCTATCTGCTACTATAGGTTGAGCACTAAAATGGTGAAATTCAATTTTGAGAGGACTATCCCATTAAAAATAAAACCACCCCAGATTTTCTTAATAAAACTCATCAGATTTCAACTAATTGTATTTTTAAATACAGAAAAGGCTTTCAGTCGATACTGCGCAGTATAAACCCTGCAGGTGAACGGCCTAAATGAGAACAAAGTCAGAAAAATCACGGCAAAGTTAGACGTGAAATATTCACCACCGTGTTTGAAGGTGCAGTTTCCATCCTTTATTCATTAGGTGTGTCTGGGACACACTCTCACCTTTTGTCATCCTGGCTGCAGGTTTTAGGCGGGACTGAGCGCGCAGTGTTAACTTCTGTCAAGGCTCTGCATCAAGACAAGGAGAAAGAGGCGGCGCGAGGGGAAAGGCTTCTTCCTGACTACTTGTAGTAATCCGCTCTTTGTATGACGCTAATCATATGTAAATCCGCGTTGTAAAGTGATTTGGTTTTCCCCGCGTTTGAAATAATTACACAGGCTGCTCTTACGCAGGAAAACCTCTTCAGTTTCAATTGGTACACGGCTCCTCTGTTGTTCCTGCGGAGAAGCATATTGGCTGCCGTCTTAATCCAGCAGACCTGCTTGTTTACCAACAACAAGAGAATAATATCATTGTCATTGTCAGACACACTTATTGTTGATTTGACTCAATCAGGATTGGGAAGGTTACTTAAAGGATGCATTTCATTGTGGAATACTGATTACCTGCTTAATGCCTCCTCATCCCAGCGCCACTTTCTGATTGCTTTGCCACTTACTTTAGAATTGCTCTTACAATAAATAGATATTTATCTGGCAGCCAAAGACTGAATGTGATTTAAATAAGTCACACATTGCCTTTCAAGAGCAGCTATGTTTCCTCTGCTTTGTTATCAATGCCAGTCATTAACCCACTCGGATTCTGGAACAAATAATCTTAATATTTGCTGCCTGGCAACAGGATAAAAGATTGTGGATCATGGACAAAACGATCTTGGCCCTCTTTTATTCTGACAGTCACAATTTCACTTCTCCTCTTTTTGCTTCTGGTTTTCCTAGACATAACATGTATTATAATCTGCTCTCTGACAAACTCAGGCGGAAATAAACTCTTTTCTGGTCATTTTCTGGCCTTTATCACGACTAAGAGACGATAACTGAAAAATCTACAACAGAAAGATTTGCTATGAGTCACGCTTCAGGTCACAGTCGTCCTCCTGTCAGCCGTTTTAAAGGCCTTTTGTTTTTTTTGTATTGTGGTCTATGGGAAAAATGCTTTTTAGGCATATGGGATTTCTTTTTTTGCTGCAGTTCCTCGAGTGGCCACTGGGGAAAAAATCGGACCGCCACCATATTGCCAGTCCAGTATCCAGTTATTATAATACAGCCATTGTTGAAGCTCACCTGACTTCCTCTCGGCTTCTCACTGGGAGATGAGAGGAAATCCGAGAGAATCAAGACAAAAGATCTTGAAAAGGAAAAAGACAAATGGGATGGTAGCAATTTTTCTCCCTTTGTTTCTCTCTATCACGCTCTCCCCCCTCCGCCTCACACACACACACACAGACACACACCCAACACACAAACACTTTCAGGGCGTGGCTTTTATTTGCCTGTGGGGAAAAAAAGGCTTGTCCAGACCTCAGCTGTGAGGCTAAAGAGAAGGTCTGACCTCACCTCCTACCTGCTCCTTTCCTCCTCCTCCCTCTTCCCCTCCCGTCTCCTCACCTGTGGCTGGAGTGTGTGTTTGCTCAGCAGCACACCGAGGGCTTTAACCTGCGACCCGGAGCACACGGCACCAAGGAATGATCACAATCTTCTCTGCATGAGGCCGTTGAAAGGGCTCGCCTTTTACAACTTTGTTCAAGGAGACAAAGATGTCGGGGCCGGCTGGCCAACCAGGGAGATCTTCCAACACGGAGTTGATGGGAAAAATGCTGTTTACAAACCAGGGCTGATTTTTCCATTGACACCTGAGATACCTCAGAACACGCTTTTTCAAACGCAGTGGCACAGTGGTTTTAGACCAATTTCACTTAATGGGTCTAAAAAATATTGTGGAGTGAGTATGGTTTAAAAGGAATGTGAGTCTATTTTCCTCCTAGGATATCATCCTTGTGTGCATCGAAACAGGCCCAGGTTTCACGCAGAGTGAGAATAAATAAATGCTGCTTTCGTCGACTATTTCAATTATATACTTGTATTTTCCAACAAACTTGTCACTCTCTGGCGAACCGAATTAATAACTGTATCCAAGTCAGTACGTTTGACATCAATCTCACTGGACTTAAATATTTCTCCTTTTTATACATTATCATTATCTTAACCCCAACTGACCCCGTGCCGATGTTGCGTAATGCCATGTTACATCACGGCTGATGAGAGGACGAGTCCACGCTGTTTTGTGAACATTAAGAGAAACAAAGAGCCGGCGGAGGTCATTTGTTTCACGGCGCTACAAGTGTTTGATTGATTTCCACTCTCCCCCTGTCTGTCTGTCTGTCTGTCTGTCTGTCTGTCTGACTGACTGACTGCAGAGGAAACCGCGTCTGCGGCCGGCAGTGACAGATGTGCTGTATTGCCGTTTCCCTCCATGAAAGAAGGGAGAGAGAGAGAGAGAGAGAAAAAAAAAAAAATCACGTCTTGTCCTCCACATGTCTGCTCTCTTTTTAGAGCTACCGAGGTCTTGGCCCCATTACACTGATTTACACACACGCTCTCCCTTCGTGTCGCTCTCTGTGTGTCTCTTCAAGTTAATAGCGGAATGCAGATGAGCACTTTTATTTATTTATTTATTTATTTATTTTTCTGCAGCGAGGAGCCGGCCGACTGCGCGAGGCATGTACAGTATGTGTGTGTGCGTGTGGGGGCCAGTGTGTGTGTGTGTGTGTGTGTGTGTGTGTGTGTGTGTGTGTGAGTCCTGCTGGCCGAGGGGATGAGAGGCTAGTGACAGGGGTCTTGACATGCTAAAGAGGCAGAGTAAATGGGTTTTTCTAAAGCAGTGGAGGAAATATCACCGTTTTATGCCAGGCCAATTTATGTCCCCTTATCTCTTCCTCAAACATGTCACTTTAGCCGCCGCTGAATGGTAATTACCACTCTCTCAACACTCACTCACTCTCCAACACACACTTTGCACCGGCGTGCGTGTGCACGTCGGTGGGCGGGGGGGAAGACAAGACCGCCACACTTAGGGCGGATGAGTAAGTACACTCCTCGCGCACGGCGCGGGTATTAATGTTGTCAACTTATATCACATGCATACCTATTAGGCACGCACGCGCACACACACACACACACACACAATTACCTACTTGTCTTCTAAGTAATAGTTTACACTGAGAGTAGTGGTGTGTGTGTGTGCGTGTGTGTGTGTGTGCCTGCTGTGAGGCCTGCTTCATGTGTTTCAGATGGCCCCAGCAATCCGTTAATCCACCTAAATAGCCATTTGCAACAGACAGACAGAGACACCCACCTACACGCAGACCCACACACACACACACACACACACACACGCGGGATAAATAGCCATTTATGCTCATCTCATTCTAATTCTGATGGCCCTCCCCAGCCTATAAACTGTCTCAGGAATTGGATCGCCCTGGGCAGATTATGATTATGGTTATCAAAAATCACATCACAGATCGCCTCGCCGCTCCCTCTTCCTCTTGCTGTGTTTTTTTCTGTCTTTCTCTCTCTGCCTCCCGTCGTCTGTTTGTGGCCCTGCACAGACCTTTTGTGTCTCAGCCAAAGAGGAATCAGATCTCAGGCGTCGAGTCACCCGGACGCCGAGTATCGGAGTCTGCGTTTACATGGACTCTATTGTTCTGGTTCTAAGCCTTTCTTTTCTGGGTTGTGACCAAATTGTGGTTCACTTGCTTGCAAGGATTTTTAAATTCCTGTATATGTCATAGTGTCTTCTGATCAGCGTATCGTGACCCTACAACATGGCTTCTTAGATGTCTCTTCTCTACTACATTTCAAGCATATCGCGTCAGGGTGCCACACAATTGAGACTGGTGCGGTCTGGCTACCATCATGGATTTTATCAGTTATGGTAAGGCACATGCAACATCAGGCATCCCACTGGACTCCTTTGCCCAGAAAAAGATGTCTACCACTGTGCAGCTTCTTTGGTATTACATTCAGTTGAAACAGGGACATTATTTGAAGTTTACAGTCATTTACATCCACCCATTTTCTATACCTGCTTCGCCAGCACTCAGCATCATGGTGGGTGCTGCAGCCTGTCCCAGCTTCTCAGTTTATCGCAGGACAGAGTTCCCAATTCACCTCACGTGCATGTTTTTGGACTGTGGGATGAAGCCGGAGAACCCGGAGAGAACCCACGCAGTCACAGGTAGAACACGCAAACGCCACACAGAAAGGGTCCAGGCCCGGGAATCGAACCCTCAACCTCCTTTCTGTGAGTCTAGTCTGTGGTTGTTACGAAAGAAAGCGCTTCAGGGCGTCAGGGAAAGTTTTGCGCGCTGACCGATGACTGGAAGTGTGTCTTGTGTGTCTGGATGAGACGCGATGGGCGGCGCTACGTTCAAAACTCAGGACTGTGACAACGCAGGGTGACAACGCGTTGCAGCGAATTATCTTTGAACTCTGCGCATTTTTGGACACTCGCAGAGACGCGTGCGTGCATTTGTGTGTGCGTGGGTCTATTTGTGTGTGCGCGCATCTCCACGCCTCCGTGTGTCAGCGTGTATTTGTGTCTGAGCGTGCCAGTGTGTTTGAGGCTCTCCGTGAATAAGAATGTCTGTGTGTATTGAGTAGAGTCAGGACTGTGCACGCGCAAGTGTGCATGTGTGTGTGTGTGTGTGTGTGTGTGTTTGTGGCCCGTGGTGGTGTGTGCCCCTCCTGACCTTGACAACAGAGCGCTGGCTTGTCAGTCTGAGAGCTATAGCTAATGCTAATGCAGAGAGAATAGCCCCATAAAGTGCAGCTCTCCCTCTCATCCACTGCTGCTTGAAGTCTTTCACTTACTGGGAGGAAGAGCCGTCCGTCCGCTGAATTTTTTTTTTTTTGTTCTGTGCAATATCTTTCTCAACTCTTTGTTCCCCGCTTTCCCATAACTTTGCCGAGTGTCTCTTTTCTCTTCCCGCTCGTCCGCTTCCATCCACGTCCTCCTTGTAATCTCTCGCCGTTATTTTGCCTCTTTGTTTCCTCTCTCTGTCCTCCTTCGACCCTGTTGAGTCTTTCTCTGTCTTTGAAAGCCTCACGTCCTCTCGTGTGTACGCCAAACGCTTGCTCGTGTGTCTTCACAAGACACTTGACACGCAGGCCGTTTTGCCCGGTGTGACTTCAGGTGCTCCGTACGCTAAGAATGTGAAACAAACAGGATCCTTCTCGCGCTGAACTGTCTGAAAAGACGCTTCGTTCCCCTCTTTCCTCCGGCTCTTTAGCTCCTCCGTCTTCCCTCATTGCCAGTCTGTCTGCTTCACGTCCTGACTGCTGGTGTTTGCCATTGTCTGCAACAAAGGGGCACAATACAGGCCTGAGAGAGAGGGAGGAAGAACTGTAGCATTAAGGCACGTCTGTGTACCCATTGAGTGCTGTACTGTGAGGAAGAGAGGCAGTAATAGAATATCAGTGGGGGTGGCTGAGGGGGGTGCGAGGTGTGTGGGGGGGAGTAGAAAGATGCCATATTGTGAGCGGGTATGCTCGGCAATCCTGTTAGAGACGACGTCTATACTCTCATTCTGTTTGATTGTATTTTCGGAGCGGTCGGAGTGGCTTTCTCTGAGAAACTCAAAATTTAATTTGAGCCCATTGTTTAGTCTGCTTCAAATCCACAATCCTTAATTGTATGAAATGTGCTAAAGCCGTGATCCGTGATTGTGCCGGCGAAGCGGAATTATCTGGTCTGACCTGGCTTGGTTTTTGTAAGGGCTGAACTCCATCTACAGGAATAAAAAGGAGACTGGAGGCGCGGGGCGTGCATCATTAAATGCAGCCATTATGCCGAGATAATACTATTGGGCGCTCATGTGGCGTCTGCATATTGTGCGTTGCTATGAGCCTGTAAGTCAGGCTCAGCAAAGCGCTGATAACTTTGGAGTGACATTGAACGGAATCTGTGTGAAACTCATGAAAGTGCCTGCTGGTTTTGGATAGCCCAGCGAATCTGATACCAGTAATTAATTTGAATCGTTGTTGATTTCTAAGGGCAATTTTCAGCATTCCTGTGGCGGCAGATAGTGTTGAGGGTTGTGACAGGAAGTAGAGGGAGGCAAGAGGGCGTGGCCTGCACTTTAGCGCTGTTAGAAGCAGTACCGATTGGGTTTAACGGCCCCTTCTTTCACCTCAGAAAGGAAATGATTTAAAATTAAAAATAAAATAAAAACAACATAAACTCATTATTAATGGCTTCTATTTTAGAGATAGTGTTTTGCAATTTAAATACAAAGCTTTGTATTATCTGCGCTTGTCCAGATGTCGGTGAAGAGTTTGGATTTTGAACGATTAAAGCAGCAATTTTGCCTCTCTTTTGTCTCTCTCTCTCTCTCTCTCTCTCTCTCTCTCTCTCTCTCTGTGTGTGTGTGTTCCTTGATGTGATGATAGTCGACAAAGTGCTGGGAGCTTGAGCTGTCAACCTGTCACACGTTGACAGATATGCTGCTCGTACACCGGCCAGGCAACACCACATGGATGCACACGGCGCTGGTGCGTGCGTCTGTGTGTTGTTCATACGCAGTCTGGGCATCGCCAGAATACCAGGGCTTTTCATACCCAAACACACAGACTGATAAGGCCTTTTGATATATATCATCTTTGGATTTTTTTTTTTCCTTTCTTGCTTTGGAACTTTACTTGACCTGCTACTTGACAATGACACAGAATTGAAGGGCACCACCGGGGAAAAGGAAAGAGACACGTTTAAAATTTAAGGTGATGGAGCCACAACCGGGAAAACTGAAAACTCCATCCAAGTTTCAGGAATTTTGAAGAAGGATCTTCTCCATATTTACAATTTTGCTAAAATACAGTGACATTTTCCTGAGTTATGTGGTAGAAATATTGATGTTTCTAGTGAAATTTCACCTGGAATGCACTCGAACCTTAGAACTTAGAGTTGACCTCCTCTGAACTTTCGTGTGCACATGTGAACCGTTTCAGTGTTTCCTATTGCAAAACATCCTCTTCTCAAACAAGGTGATGAACTGCAAAAATCTCAAACGCGAATGCTTGCTTCACCGAGTCTGTATTTACACAAACAACAATGGTTTTTCTCAAGTTGTCCTTAACGAACCATGATGACACTGAACCAGAAAGATGACACATGACAAGTTCTTGGCTCATTTTGGGGATTTAATTATAAGATGAAGATGTTTGTCACACGTGGGCTTCCATTATGATATAAAAAAAAAAAACAAGAACAGGCAATTATTCATTGGTGTCAAATCCAGAGAGGAAGATCATCATCACCATGTCAATGGGTTCAACACAAGAGAATAGTGAAAAGCATGGAATATAACAGTGTGTTGTCAAAGATAGGTAGTTGTCAGTGTGTTAAATATTGTGGTCACTTACAGACACAGTCCTGCTAAAGTGCGTATTTTTCATTGCACGTATCGCTTCATTTACGTTCTACTAGCTTAGTGAGCGGGTGAAGCCGACATGGTTCTATTATATCCATTTACAACACACATGCACACACGCAGCTCCCTGATCTCAAGTCTGTCCAGTGGGTCGACACACGCTGGGTTGCCTTTGGCTGAACCCTCAGAGCTAAGCATTCTGGGTAGAGCCAGGATTAGCAACCATCAAGTGTGAAATTGTGGGTTTGTCTTTGTGTGCGCTTACATATTTCACCAATTTATTTCCTTTTTTCCGCCCAAAAACTTTCTCATGAGTGACATTATTTCGAGTCCATTTTTTCCCCATTTTTTGCATGCCCGCATGTTTGTGTGTGCGGGTGCACTTGTTTGTGCTTGTGTATGTGTTTGTGCGTGTGTCGTGTGTATGTGCAGGCAGAACAGATGGCACCGGGCTGAGAGACACAGCGTGAGGTGAGACGTCTCCCACCGAACTCTTACGCGCGTGCACACACACACATTTGCAAAGATCAATCATTAATATCATTATCATAATACTCTCAGTGCGACGCAGCCTGTCTGTCACCAGTGTGATCACCGCCATCATTCTCACCGCCGCACCGTCATCATTTAACTGCCTCCACGCTTACGGACTCGCCGGCAGCATCGTTTGTATCTGCTGCTCTGTGGCAAAATAATCCAGCATTATCATTTGTAATTGGCCCCTTTGGCATAATTGATCCTTGTTTTCCTGACACCTTTTATCTCATGGTTGAGGGTGATAGTTGAAGGAGACGCGCGCGGGGACACACGCTGACGTATCGCCGCCGCCTGGACGTAAGCGATCGCCTTGTTAACTGCAACCTGCCTATCAGCAAATAAAGTTCACAGAGGGGAGGGGCCGACTGTGCGCTGTTTTTCATGGGTTGCAGTTGTTGTGTTCATGCAAAGCCACATTTTAATGTGCATTTTGAGGAATAGTGCATGAGATCATTCAGCTCGAAGAGTTGTTTTTTTTTTGTTTTCTTTTTGAAAACAGGTAAACAAACAGGTTATTAGAATTTTACTCGTTGCAGATTTAGTTGAAATGATCAAGGAGGTGTTTCCTACTGTTGGCTGAGTCTTCTCATAGCCAGCGCTTGGTGGCAAAGAATGATCACAACTTGCCTGACAGTAACACAGTAAAATACAGTAGACTTACTGTCTGAAATCCTCTCTCAATTTGACCCCATCAGTAAACACACACACACACACACACACACACACACACACACGAACATACTCTAAGCTACCTTATTAAATATTTTGAGCAGATTCATAATGTCAGTAATGCAGTTCACGTCTTTAGGCTACAGTGGCGACAAAGCACTCGACTAACAGACAACATACAGTAACAGACTGTTCAACTGACTGATTGTACGGAGCTGATTGGCCGGGTGTGTCGCTGCTTGGGTGACTGACTGACTGGCCAGATGCCCCGGCAGCAGACTGACTGATTAACATGGGTGACTGACGGAAGAACTTTCACAGATGGTTTTTCCAATGCCGCGCGTCGAGGCGAGGAAGTGGGAGGAAATGAATTTAACTGCTCACATAATGAACAGCGGATGCTGTGAGGAGGAGAGCGGGAGGATTATTTACAGTGCGGCGCCGTCAACAACACTCCTTTTAAAAGTACGGCCACACTTCACACAAGTATCATTCATTAGATTCTAATAGTCTTGTTGTCTGTGTGTGTGTGTGTGTGTGTGTGTGTGTGTGTGTGTGTGCGCGCGTGTGTGTGTGCGTGTGCATGTTGTTTTCCTCATTTAGCTCACTGGGGCTTTTCTGTCTTTAAATGATCCACTCAGCTCGCGCAGTTTAAATGGTAATTAAACAGCACTTGCACTGTTAACACACGGCGTCTCTCTCTCTCTCTCTCTCTCTCTCTCTCTCTCTCTCTACACACACACACACACACAGCCCCTGCTGTTTAAATGGTAATTAAAGAGCTATTCCAGTATCAACATCTGGGCATACTTATAAAGAATGACATTAGTAGGCATACACATACAGACGCGCACGCACGCACGCATGCACACACACACACACACACACCCACACACACACAGAGGCTGTCCTGCACTGCTCTCGCTGACCCACCAGGCAATGAGTTTTAGTGAAAAGATGCTGGGGAATAACATGTATTTGTTTTATAAAAAAATACTTAACCTGCACATCGAGCCACACACATACACATACACACAAACACACACACACACTAACACACACGTGCACGCAATGCGGTTGAGGGCTGCTCCACTGGTGCTTATTAGAGAGGATTACCACACTGACATGTCTTCATTAATCACAGAATCAGACAGAAGGACACACACACACACACACACACACACACACACACACACACACACACACACACAGTGAAGGTGTGACTCAGGTGCCTGGCAGCTCCCGGGCCCCCTGTGGAAAGCCCAGCTTCCCCCTCGTCTTATTGTCACTCCTCCCTCCTCGCTCTCCGTCCATCCTCCCATCTGTCCCTCTCTTCCCACCATGTGATCCGTCTCCCCGCTGCAACCCAATCACATCATCTAACCACGTTTGGCTCCATCTCATCCTCTCCCTTCATCAGCCTGGCTGCTCACGGGCCACACACACACACACACACACGCACACACTTTCACACACACATGCAGCACGCACGCTTCCTCTAATTTTGATGGGAGAAAATAAAAACATTCACCATCTGACGTTCAATAAACTTTTAAACCGTCGACAAGATCGTACCGTCCGACCTTGTGAAGGTGGAAGGTTTTTGAGGTCAAGGTCGAGGCAGTTGGGCCTTTAATTTTAACTTTGTGACGAAAATCAGAATTCATAACCTGCGTTCGTTTTCCAGAGGAGCCTCCGGCTGACTCGACCTCTAACAAAAAACATTCAATGACGTTTCCGCACCTGCGCCTGCAAAGTTAAAGTGCGTCTACGGAAAGCGCTTGTTTCCGCAGCCGCCATCCTCTGCAGATGTGATGCGTGCGTGCGTGTGTGTGTGTGTTTGTGTGTGTGTGTGCGTGTGTGTGCGTCTACCCCTGCCTCCCCCTTCTCTCTGCCTTTATACCGTTGCGCCGCTCGCCCGGGGAACCATAACGATAAAGCAGATGCCAGCAGATGCCCCGTTTAAAGATTATCAGCCTCACTCTACATATTGTTAACGCTCACCAGGGACGCGGGAACATTTAACGCGGAGCTGTTTTGCGCCGCACAACACATGGCGAGGCGAAAGTACGGCAAAGTGGAGCAGCTGGATGAGAGTTAAGGAGAGGTTGGAAGAGGATGGGATGAGTGGGGTGGGACTTCTGGCTTTCTTTCTTCCGATGAAACACAGCATCAGTCGGCTCAATAACGTTCATCAAGGCGTAGAAAGGCCATTCTTCAACAAATCAAATGCAGCAATTGGTTTTGGTCTCTCTTGAGTCGTTCCGTGAGCGTGCTAAAGTCCCACTGTGTGACATCGATGTGAACTAAAAGTAATACTACGTATTTTACAGTCAGATAAAGTGAGTCTTAATGAATCCCTACTGTGTTTTGCCAAAAATAAGTGTTCGTATTTACATAAAGTGCAGGTCGGTAAAGAGTGTAGATCTGCTGAAGGTTTTGTGTTTTTACGCTGACGCGGCAGCGGCTACGAGGGATGATGTGAGATCAAGTGGGACGTCAGAAAACAGGGATGCACATCAGCAATGTTCGCAGATTGCTTTGTCTTCACGAGGCGCTTCTGAACGACGTTCAAAGTTCTCGTGCGACTCCGCATCGCTGGGAATTCCGTGCAAGTGAAGTATCAGACCGGCGTTTAGTTTCCGGGGACCTTCTCGCAACTATAGGCTCCGCACGTATACGCTCGCGCATTCGCACTCGCACACACACATACTCACACACAGACGTGCACTCATCCATAGACACGTTTTATTTCTCTGTGCCGGACCCATCACGTTCACAAAAGATCAAAGTCGTGTCTTTTCTCCGCCGCTCCCTTTCTGTCTCGGCCAGCTCCCTCAGAGAGCATAATTACCAGCACAGAACGATAACACCATTTCCAGTCAAAATGAGACAATTCCCAGTGTAAGACTCATTTCATGCTTTGACAATTCCTCCAGGAATCATGGCACACAAAGAAGTAAAGACCACTTTAGGATTTGTTATATTCCCGCTAGTGTCTCTAAAGGAGTTCAGGACTCCCGTGTTCTCCTCTCTTTCTCTTTTTTCTCTCCTCCTCCTCCTCCGTCTCCTGTCGCCCGGCCTGACCGCCCTTTCATTTCCAGCCTCCCTCCATCCGACCATTTGTTTCCTTCCGCTTCTCGGACACATTTTTCCTCATTTCCTTAAATCCTAAAACTGTCTGCCACTTTACGGGCCGTAAATCCCCCCCAAACGTTTTTTTAGCCGGGCACCAACTTCCTCCGCCGGCCCATCGCTGCTGCGTCCCTCATCTATTTGTCCTCCTGTCCTTCTATCCATCTGCCTTTTTCCTCATTCCTTTTATTATTCTTCTATTCCATCCCTCCATTAATCTGTCCCGCTGCCCGTCCATTCATCTGTCCATCTTCTTGTTTACAGGTTATAAATCTGCGGCCCTGTTTTACCACGAGCGCCGTCCTCTCCATCCCCAAGCAGGCCGCGTCGCCGCGTCTCGGCCTCGGTGGGCATTAACTCGCTCCCGCGTACATACATTCATTGTGTGGCGCTGTTGGAGCGTCGTACCCTCCCCCCACCTCTCACCCCTATTCCCAACCCCCCCCCAACCGGTGCGCAGGACTTTTTATTTTGGGAATATTTCTATAAATCATGCTGTCATTTACACTTGCAGCGGCGGTCTGGACATTACTGATTTGGAGTGAGGAGGTGTTTTATAAATAAGCTTGCGTGGAGTGGAGCTAGCCCGCGCCACACACACACACACACACACACACACAACCAGCATGTAAACACACCGCCGCATAAACGCGGGAGCACATAAACACACACGTGCGCACACGGTCCCTCTATAGCATGACATGGCCATAACTCACAGCGCGCTAGCGGCTACTGTGAAATATGACAGCCCCACAGTGCTGATGTGGAGGGTGTGTGTGTGTGTGTGAGTGTGTGTTTGTGTGAGAGAGAGAGACGGAGAGAAAAATGGAGAGTGTGTATGAGCTTGTGTGTTTACGGCGCGCGATGACAAGAGTCCACCTCGATGTCCTTGTCCGTCTCTCCGTAAACTTTTCATTGGGTCAAACATTAGCATAGGCGGCTAACTATAACCTACATGATGGATGGAGCCGCGGCTCTGTCTGTGATGTGACCCATGCGCGGAGCCTCAATGGACAGAAAGGGCACTTCCTGGTGGATCATGCTAATGCCTCTGGTGCGCCTCAGACGGTCGCAGTGGAATTTCAATAACGCACTCACTGAGTCTGTCTGGCGAGGAATGCATAATGTTGTTGTCATCTGAAAAGATGCTCATGAGCTCGGCTTAAGTTTACAGTGAGGAAATCTACAGACTAAAACGATCACAAAAAACTTTTCAAAAAAAAGTTTTCCAAGCATTTGATACTTTTAATATTTAATTCATGCAAATGTACAGTAGTTGAAGTGTTTTCTGTTACTTTGTGAGGTTTAGATCATTATTATTATTATTGTTATTATTATCCATCCATCCATCCACACACACACACACACACACACACACACACACACATTATTATTCCTGAGCTCAGGGTCACGGAGGTCTGCTGGAGCCTCTCCCAGATGTCACAGAGCAAAGGCAGTGACACCCTGGACAAGTCTATTATTATTAGTAGTAATAATAATAAAGTTAAAAAGTTAAAGTTAAAATTAATAAAATAGAATTATTAAAAATTATTAAAATTATTAAACTATTTTTTTTATTTTTTATTGATGGCTCAACTGGAAAACCCAGTGGGTAACATTTGAAATGTTTTCACATTAAATTAGATTTAAATGTATCTTTTGCGCTTGACAACGTCACAAAAAGAGTGTTGTTTTCACTCGGGGTGACATGGTGGTGGAGTGGTGAGCACCTGACAGCAAGAAGGGACAGCTTTGATTCCCAAACTCAGGGCCTTTCAGTTGTGGGCTCTGCTCGTTCCCTCCATTTCCTCCGGTGTCAGTCTCGCAAATTGAGAACTCTAACTTGAGTGCATATGTGTTGTGAGTGCATATGTTTGTCTCTCTGCATTGACACAGTGATAAAGTGGCCTCATGTCCAGGGTGTCACCTCAGCTTCACCCTGAGGTGGCCGGGACAGGAGTCGACCAGAAATTGTTTTTACAACACCAACAAATATGTTTCCCCTTGGATTGTTAGCGGCTTCGGGAGCCAGAATATCACACACCGCAATCACTTTTGGAGGCCACACACTCTGACGGCACGACACACTGTCTTTACATCCCTCAAATCCCAGCCGCTCGTCGCTGCACATCTCCAACAGTTCAATCAACGGCCTCCCGGCCACCTGCTGACTCCCCTCGCTTCCCCTTCAGGACGGCCAGTGGGGCCAATCACAGTCTGACGTGTCGTTAAGGGATTAGCAAAGAGCCCAATCGGGCCGCTGTCCCTCCGCTCGGCGCCCCCACCACTCCCCCCGCCCCCCCGCGACCCGCCGGGGGGAACGAGAGAGACACAAAGGCGCGCAAACCAGCGTGGCAGGGGAGAGCGCACAGCAGCGGAGGGCCAAAACATTCTCGATGGGAGCAGGAGACACGCTGAGGGCTTAGCTCCGCGACAGGATGGAGGTGTGTGTGTGCGTGTGTGTGTGTGTGTGTGTGTGTGCTTGTCTGCGAGCGTCGTTCTCCTGCCGTTCATATGCTGTGCGTTTGCGTTCCATTACAACTTAAAGTAATGATATATATTGAAGTGTATGTATGTTCCGCTAAGCCTTCAGGATGGAGATGATGGAGCTGCAGATGATGGTGAGACAATGAAAAATGGATAATGACAGCAGTCAGTTGAAATGAAATTGATGCCCAATCTTGTCCTTTGGAGGTTCCTTTAACTCACATTAGCACTGTGTGTGTGTGTGTGTGTGTGTGCGTGTGTGCGTGTGCGTGTTATGTTTGTGTGTCACGGGGACAGAAGGTGTATACAGTTACCCGGCGTACTAACGCAATGCAGCAATTTAACGTCCCACTTCACCGCTGTCACACACAATCACGGCATCCACGGCAGCCCAAGTGTAAAAGCATATGACGCCGGCTGTCTGTGTGTGTGTGTGTGTGTGTGCGTGTGTGCATGCGCGATACACGTGCAGGAATGACATCACATCGCCGTGCAGGGAAAAGGTGATTAGAGCAACAAGATGAGCAGGTGATAAACATGCCGAGCCGCACGGACGAGGGGAACACCGCCGGATTAACACACACACACACACACACACACACAGTGTGTGCGCTCCGAAAAACAAAATACACATGCACGCACACAACATGATGATCGAGCACATAATTATCCAGTTATCAATGAGAGTGCGCCTCTGCCCTTCTCTGGACCACTGGAGTGTGTCATTGCGTTTCCTCACTAACCCATCAGTCACATGGCCGCTCTCTCTCTCTCTCTCTCTCTCTCTCTCTCGCTCTCTCTCTCCTGCCTGATCTGTCCCCCGAGACGACTACATACAACGCATGGGTTTTTATAAATATAAATATAAATATGTATTTTTTTTAAATAATATTTTGAACTTATATTTAGAATTTCATCTGAACACATTAATTAATCAAGCTCTAAAGACGGAAGCTGTACTGCCACCATTTATTAACCTAATTGAGAGCTCGATGACCAATTGCAGCAAATATAGTTCAAGGCACATCTTTTTTTTTCACAGTTTATGAATATGAAAAAATAAGCTTCCGGACTTCTGGACTTCCTCTAGATTTATTTATTTCATCTTATTGATATTTTCTGTTGGAATATTCTTGGTCACGGACATTATCAAGAATGTTCAATTCAAATATTCATTCAGAAATGAATATTTTCTTGATAATAATCATAATTGATGATCATAATAATTGACAATAAAAATAATAATACTTTCACCAATATGCAGGACTAGTTTTAAAAAAGGCCTTTTAAAGTCAAAACTTGTGCCTGTGACATGGCGTGACACAGGTGTCAGGTCTAAAGTGTTCACATGTACTTATCTATGTTACCTGTGTGTGTGTGTGTGTGTGTGTGCGTGTGTGTGTGTGTGTGTGTGTGTGTGTCGGGGCGAAAGAGAGGGAAGATGACACAATTAATCTCCGTTGCAGTCACTCATAAATTGCAGGGTAACCCTGCACCAGTGCTGTGGTTCAGTCCTGTCCCTCTGCTCTATTCTGGGATGGAGAACCTGCCTCCTCCTCCTCCCCCCTCCTCCTCCCTCTGCCTCCCCCTCTGTCCTCTGTCCTCTGCCTCCTATTCTGTGTCTGTCTCCCCGTGACACAAGACGAGCCGAGTATCCGCTGTCTTCCGAGCCCGTCTGTGGTCCATCCGGCGGTTCGGTGTGGATTTCGGATCTTCGGTGACCCGCAGTGGCTGCAGGAGTCTTAGGTTGCCTTGATGGACAGAAGGAAACGGAGAAAGAAAGGCAGAGGAAAGGCAGCGAGGAACCAGGAATGATAGATGCTGTCGGCGAACTCTGTGGCTTCTGGTGGCCCGCGCAGAAAACAAAACTTCCAGTGCCCAACACGACGCTGTGAAGGGGGCAGTGAGGATGAGAATTCCTAACCTTCATCACTAGTTTGTGATGATAACTTGAGTAACTTGCGTTCAGGATATCACAGAAAGAGAGAAAAAAATGCATGTGAAACTGCCGAAGGGAGTTTTAATCCTCGCCAAGTCACAAACACAATCTCAGGGGAAGATGCATGTTTGAAAAGCAGCATGTACGTGTAAACACAAAAACACACTGCGTATCAGTGAAAGGAGTGAAGGACCACTGTGGAACAGCTGTGGGGGGACAACATCAGAACTTGTATATTGTTAGGTAGGTTCAAACATATGTATGCAAAGATGATTTTGGAAAGATATAAGATGGACACTGACAGGAATTTATAAAGGGCAAAAATTGTGCCTGTTTCAGTGGCTAGGCTTTCTGTTCTTATTGCCTGATGCTGGCTTTGATTGACATTGACGTTGATAAGTTTTCATTAACTTCATTTAAAACAACTTTTAAACATGGTTGCTTATGTTGTGATATAGTTGGTTTTGGTTTTTTTTTCTTAATAATCATGGTTACATGTTTTAATTCATTTATTTTTCTTGAAACCTGTTCGAATAAGTGAAATAAATGAAATGATTTTTTTTTTTAAGTTTGAAATATCCACACTAATCTCAAATGTCATGCCTTCAGACAGACACCACACACACACACACACACACACACACACTCACACCCTCTATGTCTGACACCCCCTCTGGTGAGACACAGGCTCTGCTCTTCCAGCCGCCCCTGTTACCATGTTTGGTGTCTGTCTTTCATGTCATGACAGGCAGATATACATCTTCATACCAGCCGCCTGCCCAGCTTCTGCCATCTATCATGGACCATGACTGTGTTTTCCACCTGTGCCTTCCATTTTTCTTTTGTTTTTTTCACTCGTGATGACACGAGGCAGGGAGACACAACATGGACTGACACAGCAGCCATGATGCCCCAATTTATCAGAGAAGTTCTATCACACATTGATAATTTTGGCTTTGGCCTTTATTTTCATTCACAAGCTCCTTTTGTAGAACTACAGAATGACAGGATTTTCAAGAACTCTGTCATTAGGGACCGGAGGCAGAATATTTTTCAAACACCATCATCAATATGACTATTCTTGTTTTAAAGGTTTATATTTTCACTTTGACGGATTCAAATTCAGAATGAGTCATCTGCAACATCTCCTCTTTCACCCCCCCCCCTTTTTTTTTTTGCTTTTTTCCTGGATATCATTAGCTGCATTTCCATTACAGTTTTCCATTACAATCGCAAAGTAAAATTGCGATTTGCAGGTGTGTCCATTGAATGGTCAGAAGCGCATAGTGTTTCCATGACACTTTTGTGATATACCTCTATATCGATACGTCTGAAAAACCACCTCATGAGAGCGTCAAAACCTTTTAACCGTATTTGAGAGGTTTTCTGAAGTTTTGCTGTTTCATTGCCAGTTTTTTATTGCGATATTTAGGTTTTGCACAATCCTAGCGGTAACAGAAACGCAGCTACAGAGACGCAGAGCAAGTGAGCCGGGCTTGCGGTGCGGCACGTGAGGGAGAAAACCACAAGGGTGGGAGTGTTGTTATGTGATGTGACAGTAGCCTTACAGACCGCGACCTCTGCGGCCTGCGGACACGCGTTGGAAGACGGAGGCCGGCGAGGCGGCTCTTCCTCATCCCGCGACGGAGCCCTCCTCACTGGCTCCGCCGGCTGCCTGCTCTGGCCTCCAGACCCAGCAACCCTCACCTCTCCTGCTCTGCCACATATGGGCTTGGAGGCGTACACACACACACACACACACACACACACACACAGACACGGGGCAGGGGCCGAGTGGTGGCCTGGCAGTGGAATCAGAGGGTGAGAACACAATCTACCCAAACTGAACTGACCTCTAATTAGCGCTCTTGGCAAAGTGGCCCCTTCCCAAACGCGCACAGCGCAACAAGAACCTCGCGCTTGAGCAGCGCGCGCTCTCTCTCTCTCTCTCTCTCTCTCACACACACACACACACACACACACGCCCGCGCGCACACTCCAGGGTGTAATTTTATGGCGTGCGTGCAACTGGCTTCCACTGGCTGTGCGACTGGGTTCATCAACATTTCTTTTTCCCCTTTAGCCTGGTTCCACGCAGCGTTTTTAGCACAATGATGCAACAGAGCAATTTCAATGCACCTCTTTAGTTTCATTGGATTGACTCCAAAGTCTGTTTTCCTACTGGTTGAAAGGGCGCCACTCCAGTTTCTGCCCATCTGATCCTGGTTTTATTTTTTCATACCCTAAACGATGTGAAATTGTTTTTCAAGAGCACCTTATGCGTCTCCTTAAAAACTCTCCCTCTCCGCTCAAAATCTTCCCTCCATCCAAGACGATATTCATTTCATCGAACCCGCGGGTGTCACCGCTCCGCTCACGCTGGGCCTCCTTTCTCCTCCGCTCCTCTCTCGCCTTTCTCCCTCAATTTTCCCCCCTTTGTTTTGGCAACGCGATCTAATCTCTCCCAGGGACAGGAGCTGTCTGCGGCGGCCAGGTCCTGACCACGTTGTATATTCATTGAAAAAAACAGAGCTTGGGAAGAAAAAAAAAGAGGCGGGGGTGGGGGTGGGGGTGGGGAGCAGTGTTTAGGGTTGAAAACTTCAGATTGTTTATTGATTTTTATTTGTGTCGTTGAATAAGTCTGTCTGACCACGGTGTCCCAGCGGAGGCCCGGCTGCCTGCCGCCGTCCCATTAGTCCCACACATGCAGAGACAGACCTGCGGCCGAGCGAGGGGAGGCAGATGTATGTATAGAGACACCCACAGGACCAAGGATAACTTTGCTGTGTGTGTGGAGGGGGGGGGGGGGTCCCTCTTTCCACCTCATGAAGCTCAAACAAGGGGAACATCACATTCCGTTTTTTTAATCAAAATTCACAGCCGACCTGGTTCCTGGGGTAAGTAGAGAGGGCGGCTGCGCTGACCTCTAAGGTTAAGAGATGGGAGACCAATGACGGTTTTGATACCTTAACCAGCAGGACAAAAAAAAAAAAAAACATGGCCCCTCAATAAGTATAAAGCAAGATGTGAAGAGTTGGCTGGTCAGCAGTGGGGAGGTTTTCTCCCGTCCTTCTTTACTGCTGTTCTGGTCAGTTTTCCATCCATCCATCCTTTTTCAATACCTGCTTATTCCTGAATTCGGGGTCACAGGGGTTTTGTTCATATTTGTGAAATGAAGTGACCTTTCTGGAATTTTACTTTGGAAAAAAAAAAAAACCCTGATGATGTGTTGACTTTGAGATTTCGCAGCTGTCTGGTATCCACCAACAGGGGCCGTAATTAAAAAAAAAAAAACAACTTGATTTCTCAGCATTGGCATTTGGATTTCCTTCAAGTCCCCCCCTCACCCCCTCCACGGTCGTCTCATAATAGAGCGGAGTGTGCCGGGCGGCTAATGACAGCGGCAGATGCTTAATGCCTTCTTCACAATGCTCACGCAATAAAACACAAGGCAAACAGGCGGCGCCCTAAACTGCTGTCTGTTAAGCCATCACCTTAACTACGCTGGCAGCCGCGCCGTGAGCGTGTGTGTGCGTGTGTGTGAGGGAGAGGGGGGGGGCGCTACAGTGGATGGATAAAGAGGGAAAGATTAATTGACACCCAGAGAACGAGAGGGAAAGAATGAAAGCGTGGCTCCGCTTTGGCAGAGAGCAGACGGGGAGGGACGGCCGAGGGAGACGGAGCCTCTTGGCAGCGAGCTGATGAAAGTTAGCGCCGGCAGATTAGACACGCACACAGACGCACGAACACGGGCCTTGTCCCACGCATGTACCCTTTTTCATCGCTCCCCACCGTTGTTGATTCAGCACAGTGTTGTGATTCTGGGAGCAGAACCGAGCTGAAAGTGATGAGAACTTGCCAGATCTCCGTCTCCCCGCCTATTTAAAGGTCCAGTGTGTAAAAGGTGGTTTGATTGATCATTTTTATATTGAAATTGTAAAAGCTCAACATACTAAATGCTGCTAAGTGCTCTGTTTTCTGGACATATGTAGATACCTCTTTACAATAAATACATATAAATAGAAATAATATGTGAAACATATTATTATTGCTTTACCCTTAAACATTTTACTGATTGTCTCCCCACTTTTGTCACACTCTCATCTCATGTCTCATCCTGCCTCCTTGATTGGCTGCCCTGCCTTGAATAGTTTCACCTGTTCCTTATTTACCTTCTCTCCTTTGATTTCAGTCAGTCGCCTCCTGTGTCTCACACCGCTGACACACTTTTGACCAAACATGGATTTGTTCTTGACTCTTTTTATAGAGTCGGCCTGGTTTTAGGAGATTGGACCCAGACCCAGACACTGTTCTTTGGATGCATTCAGCGAAAGTCCCATTTCCTGCGGTCATCATCAACATCCAAGGTAAGATGAGTTTGAACTGAAGGTTTCAACAATTTTGGTTTGTGTTTGAATGTTTGCTGATTTTTGTAACTTGACACAAAGATGCTTGTGCAGTTGTGGCCTGTTTGTTTCCATGTGTGTGCGTGCACGTGTGTGTGAGGCACATCTGTTGCTGCTGCGTGCACTAATTTGCGGTTCTCAGCTTGGCGCCCTGGTAATTATTCAGCCACTACCTTTGCTCCAACATTAAAAGCCTTCATCTGGCAGACATGAAACAGCGGAGAACCTGATAAGGCTTCAAACGCTGCCTGTCGTCCAAAGGAAAAAAAAATGGGAAAGGTGAAGAGATGCATGGTGGGATAGATGGGATTGTTTTTCTCATCTGGAGGTTTGCTTGCTGTTTGATTTTTTTCTATTCCCTATGCTCAATCCAAACTAAAAAAAATAATAAAAATATATTATATGTGTGATCAGTAGCTCCTAGAGAGAAGGGAAAGTTTAATTAATATTCTGAACAACCTTTTGGAATAAATTAGATATGGCGTCTTATCTTTCGATACTTATGTGAAGGTGCTGCCAGGTAGAAAATAAGACAGAGAATAAACAAATATCTTTATCCGGAGAAGGAAAATGGCAAGATTGCTGATGGGAAGTGATGGAATTTATCCCATCTGATGACATATTTCTGTGGTATCCTCAGGATGTAGGCCATTGTATAGCTAAAAGCACATTTTAATATTTTTTGATTGTTTTGCATTAATCATTCATTTAATTTACCCACCATCCATAACTCTAAGCAGATTTCAGATCAGCCTCTGGCAGCAGGAAGGGTAAATCAAACTCTTTTGCCTCAGACCTGAAGTTAAATTCTGATCAAGGACTCACTTGCATTGCTCATAATACAATTGAGGCGATTCTTACAGACTATTTATCTATTAAGGGTCATGGATTTCTATGATCTCCTGATTTGACCTCCTTAAACCAGATGAAGGCTTTTTTAAAGATTTTAAAAATCAAACGTTTGATTTTTTGCGGAAAAGGAATTGTGCTGTGACCCCAAAGGCATCTTCTACACAGCAATAAAATAAAGACTCTTTAATCAAGTTTTTTTTATATATATATATATATAAATGACAAATTCTAAAAGCATGTTGCTATTTTATTTTATTTTTTTCAAGCACATAGAACACACTGCAGGCTATCGTTCTTTTGGCTGAAAAAAAATAAACCTAAAAAAACACATCCACACACGTTGTTTCCCAATGGGCCTCTGGGCTGTGTTCTTAATTTCTTTTTTTCTTGTTATCGTCACCAAAACAAGTTTGTTGGCGCATCCATATTCATCGTTTGCTTCGGCATGAATATTAATTCACCCTTAAAAAAGAAATCCGGTGTGGTGGTTAAAAAAAAAAAAAAAGAATAAATAAAAAACCACAGCCTGACAATGAATGAGGGAAAATGAAAATATGACGGCGTATGTGCGCTCTTGAATTCATGTCAGTTTCAAAGCCCCCGTGTCTCTGTTCCTGTGGCTGACTTGTACCAACATGCTAATCAGCCTCTCGCTGCACCCTGTTCCGGCTAATTGTCGACAAATTATCTCAACTCCGGAATAATGTATGCAAGGCCTCTCGCTCGTATACACGGGGAAGCCACAATCAGCCGCCTGTGTTTACAACAAGGAGCTGCGTGGCAGCAGTTAAATATAGACTAGTGTGAGTGTCGTTCCCATCATTATGCGCTCTCGACTCGCTCCGTTTCGTTTTTTTTTCGCCGCCCGCTCCCTGTTTAGCCGCGTTTAGGGCCGGTTAGCGCACACTCCTCTGCTCCGACTGCTTCTTTGTGCTGCTCTTCTCATCTCTCCCTCCTCGGTTATCCCTCTTTGCATCTCCTAGTCGCTGAGACTAGGAGATGCTCCCCTCCCCTCCTCGTTTTAATTGAGTTCCCTTGTAAGTAAAGGGATATTATTATCATTTTCTGACCGACAGTCAAATTAGAAGTAGCTTAATTACACCCCAATTGTCTTCAGAGATTAAATTTCAGTTTAACCCTCTGGGAAACCCCTCGAAGAGGAGAGGGGTCTGCAGGGAAATCCATGCGCTCATTTAAAGTGAAAACCAGAGTGGTGATGACTCAAAGTCTATTACAGACTTTGAGTCAAGCGTTTCCAGGAACAAACGCACAGAAGCTCACTCGGGTCATAGAAATGATGCTGTTTGAACAACTCTTCTATCTGTGTATGGAGAAAAAGGCCCTTTGGGAATTCTCACAGAAGAATCCCGGTGAGGAAGATGCATTCCAGGACTGTTTTCCACGGGCTGCACTCTGGTTGGTCGGCATTTACTGAGATATTTCTCAGTGAAGGAATAAGAGAAACTACCAGATATGTATCCAATTTAAAATTGAGCTGCATCTGATTTGAAAACAAAATTGCATTGTGCAATTTTTGTGAACGTATCCTTTGTCAGTGTGGAAACACAGAAACAAAGTCTGATTGACCGTTGACGGGACAGTAAGCGACTGAGACTTGAATATTATTGAACACGTTTTTTGCTTATCTGTCAGCATCGCGCCTTATCCATCTCACATCTCATCTATATTTTAGATAAAACCTCATTAGTTTTTATTTTCAAAAATTCCAAACAGAAAAAGTAAATAAGTAAGTAAGTAAAAAAAAGTCTTGTTTTTTCTGTACTTTTTCATATGTCTGCATTTCAGCAACTCCTTTTCCATTTTTTACAATACATTATATTCTGGAACCTTGAACAAGTACAACTGATATCAGATGGGTTCATTCTTCAGTGCCCCGAGTGAACACAAACCATGCCAGTTTACTGGGAACCGTTTGATCAACCAGGAGAGGCTTGACCTCCGTTTGTGCGTGAGACAGTCCGGTTATCACTTATCAGAATACAGCAATCTTGTTTAGTTGTGAATCAGTGTGTGGTCATCCAGACGTGGCCTGGCATCTTGGACCTTGTAGATGAAACTTGGCCAGCAAGTGTTGTCATCAGATGTGCAGCTATGATCAGTTCAGCCTCAAGTTGGCGTGTCACTGTGCATTTAGAACACTGGATGTGTTCACGTCCATACGCATGAGGTGGGGGGTAAACAAGGGTGGATGGAAGCCAGTCAGAAGATGAGATTATCAGCGCCATACAGTGTGAAGTGACAGGAACCTCCTCGCAGGAGGAGGGACTCTCAAGTTTACCACTAGTCGGCTTGCTAGCATCTTTGCCAAAGTTGGGTCGAGACCCGCAGTTCCTCAAACCTGCAGCGTTTGTGTGTGTGTGTGTGTGTGTGTGTTCATTTATTAAAGTGTGCACCATCTGGAAACTGACAGCAGCTGCCAGGTTCACACAAAAAATAAGGCTGTTCACTCTTTTTGGAGCTGTTTGGACTTTTCTGCTCCTTCACCATTTGATTTTAAAAATGATTATAAAAACCAGTTTTGACTGCATCGTGTTTATTGGAAAGCTCAATAATTCATAAGAAAAAAAGGGGGGAATTAATCCTATTACACGGATGAATTTACATAAATCCCAACATCCAATTACACAGATTGCTGCGTTGTGTTCGTCGAGGATTCCGCGCGGAAGCGGCCGAGCGACGCTTCACCCACGCGTCGCGCCGCCTGTCACTCCTTATCAAAAGCGTCATAACAGAATGGTGGTTGTAACTAATAAATATGCCATGATGGCTCCTCTCAGATTTATGCCTTTAATAACTCCATTGAGCAGAACGCTGACACGGGCTCCGGCAGACAAAAAAAAAAGGGAGCTCAACAGTACATCAGTCGGTGGCCACGCACGACGAACTCCCTCCCTCCCGTCCCCTTGGTTCCTCTTTGACTGTCCTCCTGCCGCTCAGTGTGCCCTCTGCTAGACTCCGCCGTCGTAACCCTCTACTCTCCCCTCCTCGCAGGCATCACTTTCTCTCGCCCTCTTTCTTTTTTGAAAGTGGAAATCATGTGGCAGATCTTTTTAGGTATTAGTTTATGGACCATGACATGAGCTATGAATGAGAAACAACGCGAGAGACCGGAGAGCATTAATCATGGAGCAACATATGTTAATGGACGGTTATCAATTCCATCACACCTGGAGATTAAGGCAGCCGGAGAGAGGAAGTAAAGAGGAATGGGTGGGGTGGTGGTGGTGGGTGCAGGGGGGAAAAGAGGGAACATAAAGCGGGAGATGAGCTGAGCGCGGCAGCTGAGGAAGGATGGACAGAGAGAGGAAAAGGGTAACTGAGGGAAAAAATAAATAAAAATATACATGAGGAGGGAAAATCGTTTTTTCTTTCGAGTTGTGCTGCCTTGAAGCGAGTGAATTTGAGGACGGCCAATCGCAGCGCTTGTAATTCTCAGTCATTGCCACGTCGTAAACAGCTGCTGTAACAGGTGGCCTGTGTTGTGCGATATCGGGTTCCCTTGTTTTTTTTGTGTGTCATTTTGTTTTGTTTTTGTTTGTTTTTTTAGTTTTAAAACAGGCCAACATTCAAAGGTCGTGGTCTCGTCCAGATTGATGTGCCAAACTACCAGCAGCGCATTCTGGGATTTGTAGTTTTAGCGGTACATTCGCTGTATAATCCCAGCGGGCGAGCAGCTCTAGTCGTGATTTTGTATTGCCCTGCGGGCCAAATTTGGCCCGCGGGCCAGAGTTTGACACCTATGCCTTCAGAGGTTTTGCATGGCATCCAATCGTCATAAAGCTCCTGGATCCCCCTGGTTCGCACCACTCAGCGGCAAGTAAAGAGAGAGCCAAAGCTGGGTCGGTCCGGCACGCCAACGCTCCCGTATGGATTGTGTGCAGTAACGTATGGCCGCCTCACCTTTTTTTTTTTTTTTTTTTGTTAATGTGAATGAAAAATGTCTCAACATGCGCATGATAAGCGGCTAAACCCGTGTAGTGGGCGTGGCTGCTACCCCCCACACCGAGCCGCTCCAGATTTATAGAGCGTCCGCCTCGCTCTCATCACCAGGCAGCTGAATTATCTCATCTGTCCCATTAATCCGCCGATTACGTTTGATTTAATTTTCCTGATAATTAAAGGGAACCATCACTAAAATTAAAAGCGTTGTGGTGGTGGGTTGCAGGGATGGAGGGAGGGGGAGGGGGTCGGCAGCGGGACGGAGGCCCCCATAAGGCTCCTCGACCGGGAAGCTGCCGTGGAAACGGAGCAGATAGCTCTCTAGCCCCCCCCCTCCCCCTCTGCCTTCCCCGGGAATCCCGATGAAGTGATTAGAGCCATAGGTGCAGACGGCAAAACGAGGGAAGGGGAGGAGCGGTCGAAAATGATTAAATTAGCATATCACAAACACCCAACCCCACCCCCACACCCTCAACCAACCCCCTCCCCCGCAAATTGCCACCGCCGTGAAAACAAAGTCCCGAGTGCCACGCCGGGCCTGCCGCAGTGCCGAGGAGCTGTGGGCCCGAGTGCGTTGGAAAGCCCCACACGGCAGGATTAAAAGAGCCCGCGGCCCGAGCAGGAGGCAGAGTAAAGAGTAAAGCCTCCTGGTGCTCGGAGACGGCGTGTGTGATATCTGCATTAGGTGGCAGCAAAGATACAGTAGTCTGCCTCCTCCTCGCACCACAGTGCGGCCGCTGTTTGTTTTCCTGTGTGTGTGTGTGTGTGTGTGTGTGTGTGTGTGTGTGTGTGTGTGTGAGAGAGAGAGTGGGAGAGAGTTTTTTACCTGAAGAAAATGTAAGAAAATGAAAGGCATTCTTTTTTTTTTTACCTGTATTTTTCGACATTTTCCTACAAATTAAACATTTTTCAACAAAGAAGCTCCTCACAAAATACTCCCAGCACAATTAGTGGTGATGGGTGCTTCTTGTACAACATTGTTTTTTTTTTTAACAATGTGAAGCAAAGCCACATTATAACTGAAAAACAGACGTCTTCAGTTTCTACAGATATATTCTAACAGTATTATTCTCTGAACACACACCTCAGACACAGCTATCCAATTGATTTGCAAACATTTTCTATTTTTGCATTTTGTTTTATTTCATTTTTTTTCAGAGACGCCACGCCAGTCCTATTATGGTACAATCTTGCATGGCACATTACTCAGGTTCTAATATCGTTGCTACGGTTGACCCCTGTGGCCTTTCTTTTTCTGTTTTTTTCCTTCACCACCACTTTTGTAAACGTAAAAGTACGCAGCATCACATCCCATCCCAGTGGTTACAGTGGGAGTTCTGCCTTATGTGGCATCAGGGAGTGAAATAATGGTTTTGACACACGCAGACCTGCCCTGCGGGGGAATCCACCAAACCTGTGGAAAAAATAAATTGTGGACGGTGGTTAGTCAGCTTTAGCTCCATGAGGGGATTCCCTGGTATTCCATTTAGCTGGTGAGTGATAAGGGCTGGCTAATATTTTGTGGGATGGTAGTCGGTGAAAATTTGCTGTCATGGACTCATTCATTCATTCATTCATCTTCTATACCCGCTTATTCCAATTCAGGGTCACGGGGGTCTGCTGGAGCCTATCCCAGCTGTCTTAGGGTGAAGGCAGGGTACACCCTGGACAAGTCGCCAGTTCATCGCAGGGCCACATAGAGACAAACAACCATTCACACTCACATGCACACCTACGGACAATTTACAGTGTTCAATTGACCTCACATGCATGTTTTTGGACTGTGGGAGGAAGCCGGAGAACCCGGAGAGAACCCACGCAGACACAGGGAGAACATGCAAACTCCACACAGAAAGGTCCCAGGCCCGGAACCGAACCCACGACCTTCTTGCTGTGAGGCGGCAGCGCTAACCACTGCGCCACCGTGTCGCCGTGTCATGGACTCGATTATGGTTTTCTTACAACGTAGCAGGGTGATATTCAACAAGCTCAGCCAGTAAATAAGTCAGTAACTTTCCTATTTCTTCATTATGGGATCTTCTTACAACAGGATGTTCATTAGGTCACGTTTTAGGGAAAGCAGTGGGCAAAATTCATCAGTGAACCACCGCCACCACAGCTGGGCCTTCACCTCAGCCATCACCATCCTGTGATGACGTCATTTGTCATCACAGGGGGAAAAAAGCAACAGTAGGATCAATTCAAAGCATTTTCACTGAGACTGATTATAAATACTATGTGGAAATAGCTAGTATAACTTGTATAGGAAGGAAAGCCATGATTAGATTGCATTAGATTTTCGCGTTCGTATGTAGGTTAGTGTGAACCATCAGCTAGCAACACAACTTGGCAGCTGTCAACTAGTACACGGGTGCTAATGAATAATCAGTTGAATTTGTGCTACATCTGCCAAGCACTGTTGTTGTGTTTTAATTTTGACTCATGAAATGCTTTTTTCATTTTATACAATATAGGAATACACACATTGAATTGAATGAAACTGCACAAGTCTTACCGCTGTCTTGACTTTATGATGAGCCCTTGAATCCGCTGAGCTTCTGTCTCACACTTTCACCTGAGAAGCGGCGCTACTTTGGCCACCCCGTTGCCATTCGCTCCTCAGTTCCTGCGATGGAGATTTCAAATTAAGAAGAGCTTAAGGGACTGAACAGCATGTGTTGCAGAGATGAAGGTGTGACCTCGACATACCTCAGACGGATCTGACCAGTCATGGCCAGACGCCGTCCTAAAAACTCAGATGTGTGAATATCAGCTCCGTGACGAGTCGGAAGATTTTTCCGATCCCGCATCCCGTCCGACGATGGTGGCAAGAATCCCACGACAGAAAAGCCTCCGACGCTACGAGCTAATGAAATCAAACGCGCGGTGCGGTTTTGCATGTTAATGCCGGCGGTGGGTGTCGATAGCATTTAAAGATGTCAGCAGGTGGATAGCGAGATGGATGGCCCTTTGCCTGCCTTTCACTTCCCGCCCCGGAAAGTTAAAAAGCATCTGCCTTAAATAGAAAACTTCAATATCTATTTGGAGGCAAGTGTGAGCGCGAGGTAACGACACAGCGGGGAGAGAATTGAAAAAAGGCAATAAGTCCCTGACCTCAAGTGCACATTGCGACACATTGACGCCGTTGTCATTTGCTGATCAATAGCGGTGCGATGCAGGCTGTACATCTAATGGCGTGGGATTGGCGAACCTGCGGCAGAATTAGTGGGAGACCTCAGCGCGGGCCTGCGTTTCCGCACGGCCAATTTACGGCAGCAGTGACTCTAATGCTGCTGAAGGAAACATGACTTTGAGCCTCTGTCACATGGTTTTGCCTGAGCTGTGTTTGAAGCGCTGCACCATGTGATCTTCTCCTCCCGTTTGAGAAATTATACTAGTAAAAGTCAGAGTATGACGCGGTGGCTTCCCTCAAAGAATGCTTCCTCCACCGTATCCTGTCCCTCTCATTCCCAGTCTGTCAACATTTTAATCTGCAGTCACTAAACAATAGCCCACTGGGTCCTAACTGTAGTCCTAACCGACTCTTCTCTTGTTTGTGACAACGGTTCTATTTTCTTTAAACGAGTGCTTTCACAAAATGTACCAAAGAAACATTTTAATGATTTTTTTGGTTACATTTAAGAAATTAAATCCAAAGTCATTTGACTCTCAAGTCAGGGTGAGTGACCTTTGACTCCCAAAATACATTTCAGCACATCATCTTTTGACCAATGTGATTGCTTACAACTGGAAAACCATTTGGGAAGGACCAATGAAAAGTTGTTGACTAAATCAGCCTTTCCAATCTTTAAATGTTATTTCAATTTTTTTTTTCTTCTGTATTTTTATTTCTGCAGGTATTTTAGTCCACAGTAATATTTATTTCTGTTCAGGAAAATTCTGCTGGTTTGCTACAGAAATATTACCAACAAACTCCGTTCTAAAGTTACCTCTGGAATTTAGGTTAAAAAAAAATTGATTTACTCATGCATTTATTCATGCATGTGTGCATAGCATTTAACACTTAATGCTGTTTATAAAATGGCAAAATTAGGTTCCACTGAGATTCATTAAGAGTGTGTGTGTGTGTGTGTGTGGAGGGGGTGGTGTTTGTGTTCGGTCATTATAATTTATCTTCATTACAAAGTGGAAATGCTTTTTGATTTGTTTTACAGGGCCTAAATTAAAAGCATCATCGCAAAAAAATGTGTGTCTCTCACATACAGGCGCCTTGGGATGATTTACAGGATAAATAAAGTGCTGCTCCAATTAGTCAAAAGTCAAATAAATTAGCGATAAATTCAGTCAGCTCACTTTAATGGAGATGAGACGTCTCGGTCTATGTAATATAGTTCAGCGCCGCTATGCTATATTAGTGTAATATAACCTGGTTTTCGTTGTTGCTGAATGACACGTAAATAGGTGCATTATTTCCTCTCATCAAATCCATCTAAGCAGAGGAGAAATTCCTTCAAGTGTGACCCGTTGTAAAAAACAACTTGTGTGTGTGACTGCAGGATCGTGGCACCTGTTGGATTTGTGATCATTTCAAAGTCCATAAACATTCACAAAGCTCCAAATAATTGTGTACCTGGGCTGTGGTTAAAGGGGAGAAATGTAACTTAGAACCAACACAGCAGCTCCTCCAAATGCAGAGACCATGGGGGTTTGCGTGTATCAAATCTTCTATTGAAAGCCTTACAGACCAGCGACGCTGCCTCCAGGCACTTTAAAACATCCCTGAGCGCACGGTGATGACGAGCTCGCCTCCTGAAACAGGAATACTGGTTCAAATGTTGCTACTTCACTCAGGTTGGTCGGTTTTTTCTCTTCCAGCCCAGCGTGCTGAACACACGACACGTGACACATGACATGACGGCACGCGACATGCGGGCCTTCGCACGAGATGATTCTAGAAGTTCGGTGAGTGCTGAGCATTTGACAGCTCTGCTCTGTTCTCCTGTTTGCTCTTTCTCATCCAACAGCCATCATTTCCTGAGAGCAGGCGCTTCCTTCTTCCCTGTCCTCTGTTTTCCCCCCATTGTCGGCCACCGCTGCCCTTCCTCCGCCTTCCTCTTCCCACACACCCACCTCTCGGTTCCCCCTCGTGCTGCCTGTGTCTCGGGGGCCCTGACCTCTCTCCGTCACCCCCACGGTGACTTTGTTGGGCCGCTGGGAAGTCGGCGCAGAGGCTCCAGATATGAGCCGCAAACTTTTCCTTTTTCCCCGAGTCAGCATAAAAGTGTGTGTGTGTGTGTGTGGGGGGTGGATCCTGTTGCATGCGAGTCCTCCGTCCCCTCCGAGTCTGTGTGTGCGTGAGTGTGTTTGTGTGTACACTGGATCCTGTTGCATTGCAGTCCTCTATCAGTGTCTGCCTCCTGATCTGATTGATTGTTCTGGGTAAATTAGGACTGGTGATGAGGACAGGGGCGGGTTACACCCTTCACCCTTGTCCTTGCCCTCCACCCTCGTTCCCCTTTTCTCCCACTCCGTGTCGCTGCTTTTATCAGATTAGATTTTTTTTCCTGCCCTTTTCTCCGGCCGTTTTCCAGAATTTCTCCCATTGATCATCCTTTCATTTACCTACCTCGTTCTGAAATAATACACCGAAACAAAGTGGCGTCTAAATCTTTTCTTTGGATTTCAAATTCAAAATAGTCGGCTATTTATTACTGGACTGTAACAATGCCCATCGCGTGTCACAAACTTTAGAAATTGCTCCTCAATCAGTGGGAGGCAACAAAAAAATGAAAGAAAAAAAAAACATGCGTGTTTTTCTGTCTTCGACTAAAACCAGCACATCGATCCGCATGTGTGCTTGTGTGTGTGTGTGTGTGTGTGTGTGTGTGTGTGCTAAACCACTGCCGGTGCATTTCCACAGCAGATCAATGGCTTCTTCCCTCCGCTCTGTTCTTCTTTAGCCCTGTGCCGGCCGCACATTTTGCTGTGTGTCCAGTGAGACCACCTGGAAACCAGTGGGATTAGCACGTCCTCTTCCAGTTGCCGGGGACCACGCAGCACGTTTGCAGCGGTGTAATGAAGGTCAGAGAGTTGGAGTCTTCTCCCCTCTCCTCTCAGTTGTGTGTCTGTTATTCTTAAACTGCTGAACTGGTGACACTGTCCGCAAATACAATAAGATAAAAAAAAAAAAAAAAAAGCGGTTTGTGAAAATGTGGTTGGGAAACTCGACCCTCCGTTTCCATAAATAGGTTGGTTTCTGCTTTCTGTTTTTGTTTGTGTTGCCTCTTTCCGGATCTTGTCTCTGGGGGCCATTTTTCTGAAATGACAGCAGGACTTTGGGGGCGGAAGTCAGACTGACTCTTCTCCGCCTTCATCTCTGTTTCTCTCCTTTTGGATTATTGAGATATTTCTCTTGTCTTTTCTTTTTCTGTCAGGGGTCTTTTATCTTTTGCATGTCCGTATAAGTGTTCTGCAAAAACCCTCAATCCCATGTGGAAACCTTGTACATTTTGCAGTGCCAAGACAAACGCAGTCATAAATAAGGTTTGTCGTTTTCACTCTGACCCAGCAGCGTACCTGTAAGCATCCCCACGTTGCTTTCGCACCTGCCTCCCTGTTATCTCGTGACGGCAGAGCTTTTTGTTTCTGCCGCCGCTGCACTCCTCCCGTCTGATACGGCACATCGGTTTGGTCACTTTGTCCGGCCGGTCGTTCCTCCTCCTCTGGTCTTTCTCTCTCCCTTCCTCCCGCTCGTCCTCCCCGGCGCAGAGGAAGACGGAGAGGAGTCGCGCTCTGTGGCTCGGAGAAGGAGCTCTGCCTGCGAGCCGCTGCGGAAGGAGCGAAGAGAGGAGAGCGCAGGGACAGGAGAAAGGAGAGGAGTGAGGAGTTCGGGGGGAGAAAACGCATGCGTGTGTGTGAGTGTGTGGTGGGGGGCACTAGAGAGGAGATCGGAAAGGCAGCCACGCACTTGCATCTTGTTGTGGCAACGTCCCGCAACTCAGAGAGGCAGAGAGAGAGTGTGAGAGTGAGAGGGGAGAGAGGGGAGATGTCAGACAGCCGTGTCCTTGAGAGCTGCATCACAACTCTTTGAAGAGGGCCGAGACAGTGTGAGTAACGTGTGTGTGTGTGTGTGTGTGTGTGTGTGTGTGTGTGTGTGTGTGTGTGTGTGTGTGTGTGTGTGTGTGTGTGTGTGTGTGTGTGTGTGTGTGTGTGCGCGACGCGTGTGTTTTTGATTCAGGGTTGCACGTGATCTGTACTCTTTGTTAATGTGTTTGGCTGGGGAGTGGGAGTTAGAGGTGTGTGTGTGTGTGTGTGTGTGTGTGTGTGTGCAGCCAGTAACCTGCTGTTTGCCCACTGACCTGCCAAGCTCTCAGTGAAGGGGCTTTTGGCTGTGGTCTCCTCTGCCATTGTGTTGCTGCCTAAGTGTTGCTGACAGGGGATTATGGCGAATACAAAACGCCGTATGGACCAAAGAAACGCGGTGCCAAACTTTATCGGCACGGGCACGGCGTGCACGCAGCTCCGCGTCGAGAGGCCTGCGTGGCTGAGGCTGCGTGCGTGGGTTTTGAGAGTTAGCGTGTGACCGACCAATTTGCAGGAGGGGTAGTGAATTCTGGGATGTACATTTAGGGAAACTTTATGCTAGATTGACTGTACCAATGTTCTCCAGCCTGCCACTGAGGAATCAGAGGTGGGAAAGTCCAACTTTTGCTTCTTTTGCTGGCTTCACCATTGAGGACGTGTGTGCTGAAACGCAATGTTTTGGGAAATCAGCCCTTTGTGATGTCACAAAAGGCACTGATAGCTCACCTACGCTTCTATCAACATCCCCAGACAATCTTCTCCAACAAGGCATCCATTTTACAAATAAGTACCTGACAGTGGCGATAATCTGGGACCTTTGACACTTTATTTTATTTGTTGGCATCAAATATGCAATCGAAACAAATTCACAGTGATTCAAATTTTCCGATTTGCCCAAACGCATCTGATAGCTTAGCCATTGAAGCTACTCACCTGACCAGTCGCTGAGAGATCAAGTCCTCTTTGCAGCTACTATACTTGAAGTCAACTCGTGATTTAGGGAATGTGTGTTTAAACCCCAGTGAGCTCCGAGCCAAGCGGTGTGACCCACTGAACTATGTGTTACTAAACATAGGCCGCGCGGCCCACAGGACGCCGTGGAACTCAGCCGGGTTAAACTCATCAAAGTATAATAAGAGTCAACGTGTCATTCGCCTTTCCAGAGCCATCCACCAGGTGACTGTCATTACCCGGAATGCCTGGCACGTTACCATCCCTCGTGTCTGACAGTTAATATGGTGTAGTAGTTCATTGTTAAATCATAAAATAGAACTGAATGTCTGTTCAAATTAAGTATATACATATATTTATATACAAATGTAAATATCAAAATCAATTTTATTTTTATTTTCTTCAACATAGTTTTTTTGTGCTGATTATGGCGCAAACGACCAGTTGCGTGTATGTGTGGGACTCGTTTCACACCGGCCTCGCCAGCCGATTGAGGTCAGTGGCTCAATAATTAAAGCGTGTCACTGGCCGGAGCCGGACTCAGGTCGACCGATCACAGTCAGCAGTGTCAGATCAGAGTGAGAGCGTGTCGGAGATTCCTTTGGAAAGGAAAGGACGTTTTAACCGTTTCTAAAAGTGCAAGAAATGTAGTGTATTATCTGAGTTTCCCAGCCACAGTTTGTCTGTGCAGGTTAGAGAATCGCTGCACTGAGCTGGCAAGCAGCAGTTTCCACAGCAGCTCCGGTGCTCTGGTCACTGAAAAGTCCCTTCCTCTTTCCATGTTGCATTGGTTTTCCCTTGCTAGGTCTTTCTTGCACCCTGTCACTGACCTTATTAGTGGCTGTGGTCTCCGCACTGTAACCCGTCCACCACCAACTCTTCCTCTAATATGTCGCTGAACTGCAGTGCAGATCAAGAACGTCCCCGGAGGAAACGCTGATATGCAGCTGATTTGCTTAGAATGATTGCCGAGCAGAAGCTCGCTGACCTAGCACGCCTGCTGTGGACGACTTGGCAGATCAGGAGCTCCACCACCAACCTCTCAGGTGTCACTGCTATGTCACACTCATTCTGACATGCTGCTGTACAGAATGTTGTTGTTGTTAACTCTCAACTTGGAGAAAATGATAGGCTCTTTTTTTTTGTTTTTCCAATTTCTTTCAGGGGAATTGAGGAATTATGTGAGTGAATTATACATACATTTTCTCAGCCTGAGCTTCCTTTCGTTACCTTTAAGGTAATTGGATTACTGTATAGCTTTACACTGGTGCTTTAGATGTCGTCTGCAGTACGTAATCTTATCACAGACGAGAGTCCAGAGTGAGCTACGATTTATCTGGCAGCCTTTGCAGAGTGATGTGACTTCCTATTAATACGCCGTGCAACTGCAGCCGGCCACTGAGCCGGTGTGTGCTGACACACACACTAACACATGCGCGCTTGCGCAATTGTTTGTTTATTTCTTTTCTATTTCTTTCTAGGCCAGATTTTATGACATTTCAAATATTGTTTAATTAATATTGCATTATAAAATTACATGTACAACATTGATTAGAATTTAATAAATTATCAAAACTGGAAAAGGTTTGCCTAACCCTAGGTTTCTTCACCGCCAGGAGGCTCTAGGAAGGCCGCAGAAAATTGGAAAAGAACATGACGTACATTATCTGTTAACTTTAACGTTTCTTTTCCTCACCTTACTTTAAGTTACAATGATGTTAATGTTAATTTAGTCAGTGAAATCAATTTCTGTGCCTAAAGTACTTAAAGTCTCAAAGTAAAAAGAAAGAAATTTGTTACAAAATTATCATTTTCACCCATAAAACTTCATCGAAATCTGTTGAACTACTGGCAGCCAAACACATGACTGGTCTACTGTGAGCATGTTTGCTGAGTGTCCTAACACAGCGAGTCCAGGGGAAGAGGAGTGGTCACCACGGTCCAGATGTGCGACACAGTACGCAACCGTTCCCGTTAATAAAAGCAACATCTGAAAGCACGGCTGCCGTTGCTGCTGTTCTCCTTATTGTCCTCATGAAATTTCCCCCTCCTCACCCTGCCGAACGCCATTTACACATAATGTCAGGTCAGTTTCCTTGTCCTCTTTGTCGGATCCCCCTCTCGCCATGCTCAGCATCCAAACTGCAGTCTTCAGCCTCAACCTTTTCAAGTTGTTGAGTCTGTTCTCTGATGTCTCTCTGTTCTGTATAAGCCTTCTGTATTTACTGCTAATCCTTTTTATGCTTCTCCCAGCCAGAAGCCCCAGCGAGATCCTGTAGATTTAGCCAGAGGTTGATCTCATGATTAGTATTCAGCTGTCAGAACGCGTCAGTCAACTTTTTCGCGGCCCCTCTTGGCCCCGCCCCTTCCCCCAACCCTCCCCGAAACTCTTAATGTACACCTCTGTGGTTTAGCGCGTGTGTCCACATGTGTGTGTGTGTGTGTGTGTCCGTGTGTGTGCGCGCGCACGCACACGCTGCATCAGAATGTACTGAGCCACATGGTCCTGGAGGGAGGGCCCAGTGTGTGTGCATTAATGTAGATACATATCCAGCCTCCTCCTGAGTTCCCAGGAAGTCGCCCTCATCTTCTTAAATGACATGAAAAGAGCTGGAGACAGATATATGCATGAATTAATTGGCTTGAATAGGAGTATTTAGAAGCTTAATCCACGGGGATTAACGCAAGCAGTCCTCTCCGGATTTAAGCTTCTGTGCGTTCTCAGCAGAGGATTGTTTCATTTCATTCCCCCCCACCTCCTCCTCCTCCTCTTCGTCTTCTTCCTCCTCCTCCTCCTCACATGCCGCCACCTTTAGTTCTTAGCCAGTGAGCCTTTAGAAAGCTGTCAAGTGCAGGATTAGCGGTGTAGAATACCACTAGATACTTAATTGCCCTAATAACCTTTAAAAAAAAATAAATGATAATGATTTTTTTTTTATGCAACGTGTTTCACCTCATGCCTCTTTTGTCAAGCACGAGGTTGTTGAGTCGAGGCTGTTTAGTCGTGTCCTTTTTGCTGACTACACATACAGCTGCTTTGGGATTAGTGTGGATAAAATGATAAAAGTGACATTTTACACCAGTGATCTGTGTTTGCTTTGCTTTTCTGTTGCGCCTTAATTGGTGTTAATGTGACTCGCAGCGGTCAAATCAATCTGTGAATCAAAATATGAGGGAAAAAAACTGTGCACCACGTTATTAAATCCTGATTACAATTTAATGCCACTGGCTCGCGTGCAGCAACTAATATTAGCTAGCTAGCATTGAGTGAGAGGTCACCAATTATTACAGACCCTGGCATGTCTTTTATTTTGTGAGATAGTGTGGGAATTGTACACAGCAATTTTTACAGCCTGTGTGTAAACACACCTCGCAGATTTACGCTCTGGAAGTATGAGGCGTTCAGGACAAACAGTCCTCGGTGTGCAGTTTAAGTCCTTTTGACTTGAGCTGCTTCTCATCCATTCTCATCCCGTTTTCACCGCACCGACCTCTTTTACCGAGATAAAAGGCGGCTACCGGTCCTCTCCCCTCTCATCATTTCCCCCTCCATATGGTCCTCCTTTTTTTTTTTCTTCTTCTTTTTTTTACCCTTTATCCTATTGCCTCTTCCATACTTAATTTGTAGGCTCCACGCCGCAAGTCTATGAGATATGGAGCAGATCGATGCCTATAGATTGGCTCATTGGAAGCCATTAGTTATGGGTTTTTATAAAGCTAGTCATTATTGTGCTTAATCTTGCAGAAAATTAAATTTAGAGTTGTGTACAGTGTTTTGGTTAAAAGTTGTTGATCGCACCCCCACCCCTCGCGCCCCCCGACTCCAGCTGCTGTTGTTTTAGCCTTTTTTTTGCATTTATTATAGTGTGCGCACGCAAGCACATACTCGCGCGTGCACACAAAGAGGTGCAGGTGCGTCAGTGTCACCGCTGATAAACCAGCATAGATCCCAGTCATGCCAAAAAAGCCCTCAAGGAAACTGCCCGTGCGACAACATGGCTTGGCCACAGTAGTGCAGACGTGCAGCATTTTTCCCTTCCCCACCCGTCGGCGTTTGCAGATCCCCGGTTTTCCGCTGGTTTTAATAACTTAAAAGTGAAGGTGGCGTCATTTCCCTCTCTCCCCTGGCTGCCATTCTGCTTATGTTTGTCAAAGTGCGCCGTGTGTCTCTGTGTGGGTCCAGTTTTAATTTCCAGAATTGCTCACAAACTCTCTCCCACTGTTTCTTCCCTCTCACCTCCACCGGCACTCTCGCCAACGCATTTTTTCTCATCCATGTCGTCTTGTAGGCCCTGATGGAAGTGAAGCTCGAGTACAATCCTAAAACGCACCCTTTATTCAAATATAAGTAGGAAATAATTCTGAATTTTCAGCAATTCTTTTTCAAGAATTATGCTACATTTGCTCTCTTCCTCTTACGTTTTGTTCCATTCTTCTGCATTCCACTCCTCCCCCCTCAGTGAGTGTCTCTCTGCCCCTGTACCAATGATTTCAAGACTTTCCTCACCTCCTCCCCCATTCCATGTCCCTCTCATTCTTATCTCAGTCTGCTTCTGTACCTCCATCCTTTTCTTGTTCCACTGTCCTCGGTGTCCCTCCTGTCCTTGCCTCTTCTTACCTCCCAAACCTTCCTCTCTTCTCAAGTCCCCATGTCCTGGGACCCCCTTTGCTCTCCCTTCTCCCACACACTCTCTGAACCAAACAATAGATGCCTCTAGCCCTGTAATATCACTTCCCATCCCACCCTGGCTCCATCGACACCACCACCTTCCCCGCACCTCCTCCTCTCCCACCCTGTGATAATATGCAGAGCAGGGCAGCAGCCTCTCTTTTGTTTAGCTGTGCGCAAATGAAAATTGCTAATCAATTTTTACCCCCTCTTATTTCATGCCGTGTAGTTCCTGCCCCTCCCCTGCCAGCTGTCATTGTGTGGTTGGGGAAAGCTTCATTTGCAAGAGGACAGCATGTTTTGCCCCTCAGCACTGCATTCATGAAATGATAGATGGGACAATGGCTGGTGTTACGTATAGATTTAGTGCAAACAGAAACCTAAATCTTGCTTTGCCCTAAAAGTTTTTCATGTAGTGAAGCCATTACCTGAAGAAAGTTAGAAGTTTAGATAGCAAAGATGCTTGAGATGATTAACTCCGCTTTAGAGAACATATGTATGTCTGTGTGTACACATACATTAACTTCTTTGTTGAGAGATTAACCACCCAGTTGTTACTCTTCCCCCCACATTTAGCGCAAAGCTCATGCAGCACCTTTCCAGTCGTGATTCTTCAAAACAAAAGCGTGTTTCAGGTTGAGTGTTTGAGATCCAGAGAACACTGAGCAGCTTCTTATCACTGATTCAATCTGATTCAATCAAAACGACAAGAATTCAGTTTAACCATCCAACAGTTTGATGGAATGAACACGAGGCCTTCCTATGCACTACACACTGCTTTCAGTACTGTGAGTCTGCAAAATCAGTCAATTAATGTGAAGCGCAAAGTTTCAGTACATTATGAAACACTTTTCATACAGTCATTTCCCACTTTTCACTCTCTTTCTCACCTTACTCATCTCTCTGCGCTGCCTATTGATTGCTTTTATTCGGGAGTGCTGGACTATGGAGCAGCGAAAATGTAAAAAATGCCCCGCAGACGACGGCCTTTCTTCTCACCACAAAGAGCAGCTCCCTGCCCGGCAGAGGTGGTTACAGTGTGTATCCTTACTATATGCACTGACACGTGGGACACGTCGAGTCATTTAATGAGCCTCCATCCAGTTTATTTTCTTTTTATTTGTCCCTCGAATGGTGATTGGCAACATCTATAGAGTTAGGAGGAAGGTGACCTTGTTCTCCCAGTGGAATATATAAATTCCCACAGGGCAGGTGGACCTAAGTGACCATGACCAAATGGAGCAAAACTTAATGCGAGAGGCAAAATGAGCACAGCTTGCTTTTTTCAAAACAACAATCACCGCTAAGTGTTTATAATATATTGACTAAAGCAGTCCGAGACAATATCTCACACTCTTAGCCAAAGATAGATCCACCGTTTGCTTTGGATGGTTTATCCCCAATTGGGATTTTACTCCCCAGTATGTTAATGCTGACTCGGGTGGCATTTTCTAAACTGCGTGACCTGTTTGGAGTTTTATGGAGAGAAATAATCCAATACACTGGTAGCTCATGATTCCTAATGTAAGAAAAGATGACAGAAGTAGAACCTAACTAGATGTTCACCTGTCCAATTTTACATGAGCGTCACATTTTTAATCTAAAACGCATAAATAGCTAAGCAAGTGTTTCGAGTTCTAGTAACGGAAAATAAAACATTTCTTTCAATCTTCAAAAAAAACAAAACAATATACAATATACAAAATGCCCCTAATCACAAAACCAACATCAGTGTCTGTCCTGCAATTACTTTTTGAAAGGCCTGCAACTATAAAAACACCATATTTGTCTGATAAAAGGTGACAATACGAAGGTCTTTTTTCTAAATAACAGCTCAGATTTCTTAAGTTTGCCGTCTCAGCTTCAGACCACCTACCTGCTCAGGAAAAGCTGTGGGAATAAAAAGGCCTGACACTTTAAAACAACAACTATAATGATATCATGATTCAGCAATCATATATATTTGCACTAGAAAACTATACAGTTTTGTGTAAGGTATATATTTGTATAAGTTTTTCCTGGGCACATATTTCCTTTTTTATATCAGACGAACCTCTCTCCTTGTTCTTTGTCTTCCTGGTCTTCTGGATGACCACGTGAGCTGAAGTCATGGGTCGCTTCCTCCAGCTCAACCCAATCTGTCCATCATAGTTTTTCCGTCCTCTTTCTTTAATAGCCCAAGGAGTTGTTTGTCACCTCACTTTACGGTGTCTAGTTGCCCGAGGGGTGCTATTAATAACACCAGTGGCAACAAATACATTGACACCTTGAGTCCGGTGATAAGAAGACTTAAGTCCCTTAATTCAGTCCCACTCCCCTGACTCCAGTAATGTTTCTTGGCAAAGGGACTTTTCTGCCCCTCCATGGATATCATGTAGCAGCCATGTTTCCATGTGTTCCACTGAAACCTCCTTCACCACCAATTACATGTATTAACATATGCGCACCAGTGTCAAGGGCGACTCCGCCTTGGATCATAAATGGCAGCTTAGGTATAAAGTGCTCGAGGTCAGTGAGTCTGAATAGCAATTATATATGCTAATTTTGAAAAGTCTGCCCTTCAATCGTGATGCTTTACGATGTCATCTATCTATCTATCTATCTATCTATCTATCTATCTATCATAGATATTGTTTAAATTTAGCTGTATTTTTTTTTTCTCTGCATGATTTACCCACCAATACCGTTGTTGTGCAGAGTTCTAACAGCCTTAGCAGCCCTGTAAAAGGATGTCAGCTGAGGTGTATTGGAGGGCATTAAGTGTGCAGCTGCCCTGCTCCATTGACTCTTGGCGGTAATGGCAGGAGGCATTGATGATGATGGTTTTCATACTAACAAGGATCAGGCTGTTTTCCATGGACTTAAACCCAACACGAACAGCTGCTTCCAAAGGTTGGTGTCGTCCAAGTGCTGTGCAGTCAGTGGGAGTGACGGCCAGCGAGATCCTTTTACAAAGTCTGGCACAGAGATGGACTTCGTAACAAGCTGCCTCATTGTTCATCCTGTCAAGTTCTGATATTAAGGGGCACCCACAGATTATTCAAAGTAATTCCTCCAAAATCCACATTAACTTGTGTTTTGCAGTTGTGACCAATTTCTCCTGGAATGATTTGCTTGTCGGTGCTTGTCGGTCTTTGCGCAGAGAGCGGTTTTGCAAACAGCAGCACAACAAACCTAAAGGGAGTCGCAAACAATGACATGAAAAACAAATCCATTTGTTTTACGCTAAGCTCTAGACAGGAAGTTCTCAGCTGCATCTCAGCATTGTCTAAATCAGCATCTCCCTCTCAGCGTGACTCTGTGCGCAGGATATTGAGCAAATGAAAGTGTGTGTGTGTGTGTGTGTGTGTGTGAGTGTTGTGAGTCTGGTGGAAAAGCAGGAAGGGTTGTTAATCCGCGCGGCTGGCCGAGCAGAAAGGCCAGTCATATTTATAGCTGACTGAATCCTGTTCTTACATACAGTACAGATGTCCCGCGCTGAGACCAGGAACAACAGTACAACCCCACACCAGGGCATGAGAAAAATTGGAGGCCAGTTCCAACTGGAGCTATATCGTGCCCTGCGGAGTCACACCTCCATGCAAACAATGCCAACAGTGAAGGCTGAAAGACAGTTAAACGGCTTAAATGTGCAGACGACTTTCCAGGATTATAATTTGCAAAGTCAGCCAATTGTGAATTCGGTTTTGGGATATGTAGTGGGCAAACTACAGTTTGCCCAAAGATGTGGTCAAAACACATGGAGTTGTCACAGTACAGGCAACTGCACACCAAATGCTTGGTGTAAGTGAAAGCAGGCTTATGGCTGCAGTCTAATATAGCCTCAGACTGGCTCAGCCGTGGCGGCTGCTGATGCATCGGAACATGAGTTCTGGTGAATTCGCACCATGTTTTCGTCACGATCAGCATGCTGGGTTAATTGACACCGTGTCATTGTCACTCAGAGAGGTAAAAAGATATTTTTAACATGATCCATCGCGGGTCGTCCGGAGGTGGGACAAGAATAACTGGAGTGTGTGTGTGTGTGTGTGTGGGTGGGGGGGAGAAAGGGGGGTCATAGTGGGCTGATGCTGCGTGAGGTTATTTATAATGTCCTGGGTCACATTTTGTCAGCCACACGTCACCATCTAGCAGATTAAAGAATAAGACCATAGGCCCTGGCTCACTCTCTCTCTGCGTGCGTGCGTGCGTGCGGCGCGCGACTCAGGTGAGGTATTTTTAGAGAGCATACTGCTCCCCCTCAGCGTGACTCCATTCACTCCACGTTCACTTTCTCATTACTTACCGCACGCGGATCCACACCTAGAGACGCAAATCCCGTTCGCATACCATCTCCCTTCTGAACGGGCAAAACACCTACTCGCTCAAATATGCCATTCTTTACCGCTGGCACGTCCCTCTTGACCAGGCTTGACTGGCCATGCTGGACTGAGGTGGGCCTGTATGCCAGCTGTTGCTATAGGAGGTGAACCAGTTGTCTGGTGATCACCGGGGATCAGCAGTTCATTCCCCGACCCCTGCAGTCTGTGCCGCAGAGTGTCCTTGGGTCAGACACAGCGGCCCAAATTGCTCCCAAAGGTAAAACCACAGGGCTGTGTACGTGTGTGTGTGTGTGTGTGTGTGTGTGTGTGTGTGTGTGTGTGTGTGTGTGTGTGTGTGTGTGTGTGTGTGTGTGTGTGTGTGTGTGTGTGTGTGTGTGTGTGTTGACGATGGCGAGCTTAGCCCACGCGCTTAAATGAGTAAATGGGTGTTTGAGATTTCAAAGGTTTCACTTTTTTTAATATTGAAGTTTTACTGCTGATTGTTGATTTTTTTTCATACTTTTTTGCAATAGGTCTTTGTCAGCACGACTGAGGAAAAGATAAAACAAGAGCGCCAGTGACATATTGCAGTAGAAAGCACTTTTGTCTCATCTAAGTTGCTTTCCATCATCTGAATAAATGTCAGCTGGATCTCTTGAATGTCCAGTTTAAATCATCATCATTATCATAATAGCAATAATAGCTTGGATTTATATGGCACTTTTCTACTGGGTACTCAAAGCACTCACATTGAAACAATTCTTATTTCAAACAGCATTCAGAATGGTAGGGGTACCTGCATATGTAGCCACAGCGGCCCTGTCAGCATCAGGGTGACATACGCGTCGTTCTTTTTAAAAAATATCTTACCAGCACCGAGGTAAAACACAGACAGTTGTGTTATAAACTAGTGTGTCAATTAGTTTTTAAGTTCCCATGTCATATTAACTTCATCAGTGCTTTTTGATTGTAAGGAAAACTTCCACCTGTTCTTCCACCTTGGGCCCTCTTGAAAACCCAATGCAGCGGTCGAGAGAGACCGAGAGGGGGAGCTAAAGAGCGGATTAGCAGAAGACTAATATTACCCGAGGTAGAACCATACCTGTTAGCCAGCTAGCTCTCGCGCTGCCGGCTGGCGCTGACTGTGACGCCGAATTGAGAAGCGAGTCGAATTGCACATCAACATTTCATTGAACGGACCGTGCCAAAGAAAACGTGAGAATCGTGAGAAGCTGAATGGGAAGGCAAAGGAACGGTACGACCGGAGTCGAAGGACTCTATCCAGCAGATGTTAACTGGTCACCAAACTTCGAGCACCCATGTCATCGCTTGTTGGCAGTGATTGCTGGAGTGAAGGCCCAGCTGCAGTGCTCACGGCTCGCCACTTACATCATTGCTCCAAATACAGCAGTGGGAGAAATTGTAGCTTGGCGACGTTGCCCCCCATTTAATTTCTGTAACATTTCAAATACCACAGAGACACTCAACGTATTTAATGCATGGAGTATTATTAAGGCGATTTATTTCTATGCAGTGTCTCCTCAGGTTTGTTCTTCAGGTGAGGTAATGGAGATGAGACTTTTCTTCAATTTATATGTCATGCTACCTTATTAGGCCCAATTGCCCCATGTTGTAATCACTGTAATGGTGTGGCAATGTAGCTCCTTAGCTTTTAAGACACTAAACTTCATAAATATTGTTGAGAAGGTTCTCATTAATGAAGTGGCTTCACATGTACTTTAAAAAGGGAAATATAGGGAAACTAGAGGAACTTTTTTTTTTTTTTTTTTTAATTATCATTCTCCTTTATCACTAGAGAATGAGAACCTGATCCCAGCTCAATCCACCCACCCCACCTCCCTTTACCTTAGAATATACTTGTGTGACTGCTAATGAGCCTCTGACTTTTTTCATTTTAGGATAAATGACCTTCTGCAGTTACTCTTGGAATAATCGGGATTCCTGTTATGGAAAAGGCCACAAACCACAAGCCTGTTCAAAGTCAGAAGAAACCCTGGTAAGTCCCTCTATCTTCCTATATTGAAAGTGCAATACGTCATACGTTATACATTACAAGTGTGCGTGCGTGCGTGCGTGTGTGTGTGTGTGGTTGAGGCGGCTCCATGGGGAAGCGTTAGGGTTTGAAAGTTGTCATTAAATTGCTTGAATTAACTTGCATCAGCATCGTCAGAACTGTAGGGGAGAAAGAATCCTGGGGAGTTCTTCACCTATAGACACACACACACACACACACACACACACACACACACACACACACACACACACAATGCGCTAGGTGTTTTATCATTTACACAACCAGACATGAAATGGTTGCTTTCAGCGATAAATAAATAAATGCTACAGTGAATCCATAATACATTTGATGGATTTGATTGGATATTCAAATCAAATTATCATGATAGTATTTTTAAAAGGGCAAACAATAATTAAAAATAAAATGATCTGGTAGTGTTACTTGAAAAAAACATATTAACCTTTCATATGGATTCAGAATGTTTGAAAATTGCGATTTTCTTCCTTTCAATAAGAAAAATTAAACTTACTAGTTACCTCATATATAATATAAAGGCAAAGATTTATGCCCATTTTTTCTGTCCTTCATCTGTCATTTGCTTTAATGGTCAAGGTAAGAAAATCAAATTGTGTGATGCTGAAAGCCTACAAATGTTAATCTATGTAAACGTGCAACAATTGCAACACACACGTCCCAGTGTGACTGTCTCAGCACTCCAGATGTTGAAATATTTCCTGTGAGAGTGTGTGTGTGTGTGTGTGTGCGTGCGTGCCCCCCCCCTCCCCCCCGAGTACTCTCACCTCCTCAGCCTGTCTCAACCTTTAGACCTTTACACATTCCCCGCCTGACTAATACGAGATCTCCCTCCACGCTTACTCTCCCCACTGCCCCGTCTCTCTTCCTCTTCCCTCCTTTTGTTGTGATATAGATATTCTCTCCCTCCCTCTGTATTGAGATACCCCATCACCCCCCTCACAGTCACACACACACACACACATACACACACACCACCCCCAGTGACCCTGTCTGTGACCGCTGACCTCAGGGGTAAATGTAAGGTCCCACCTCACCAGGAAATAAAGACATTAGCTTCCTCCTGCTGTCTGACCCCGCTCACCTCCCTCATCCTAGCTCACCTCTTCCTCCAATCGCACTCTCCCTAAATCCCCTTTGTAACACATCCTGCTCTGTTTTCTTTCCCATCCCTTCGGCCAACCTTTGCAACTCTTCCTCCCTTTACCTTTTGTCTCTGTGTATTTTTTTCCCATTTCAAGACGTAAAAAACAAACAGAAAAACACAGATTAAAGGCTCTGATTCCTGGCGGCTGACTTCACCATGTTAACTTTTTGTCAAGGTGGTAAAGTCAGCCGTGACGTGACTTCATCACCTAATATGTGATTGCAATTAACAGCTTAAACATCTTAAAATGGTCCATACTTTAACTGCGTGTATTTGAATTTGGAAGCAATTCTCAAATGTCGTAACCTATAGGAACGAACCAAAATTAGAATTACAGCAATGAATTTCGTATATAGTAGTAGAATAAGAGTAGTAGGTGTTCACAATCACTTAAATATTATCACTAAAATATTATAACCAGAGCTTCAAATCTCAACTCCTTGTCTCACTCTGTGGCGGCTGCTCACTTCTTCTGCAAAGTGTGGCAGTGGTGTCTGTCTGGCCACTGCACTTCTTTCATCTGCCTCAACTATCACAAATCCTGGTGGCCTCTGACTAATATGTCATGTGGCTGGATGAAGTCTGGCTTCCATTGCTCAAGTTAGGATGGAAGAAAAACCTTGAGTTTTTATGAGTTGGTTTTGAGTGAGTGGGGAGTGTTGGATGGTGTGTGATCAACAACTTTTAACACCTGAGAAACAGTTTATCTCGTGGTGTCTCTTAACATAAAGTGGGCAGCCGCTGCTGAAATACTGAACTCATTATGGTGCATTGTCTGTGTGACGCATGCATAATTGTTTATATCGAGCTATTCCACCAGTTAACAGGAATTGGAGGAAGGAAATAAGAGCATTGCGCTTCAAAGGGGGAAAACTCTGCAACGAAAAAGTGTTTGCATACACTTTTGTCAGGTGGATCGTCCGACGGGTGGGAGTGTCTTGAGGGTGCACGCCGGCGTCGTCTGCAGCTATCGGTTTTGTGCTTCTTTGGATACGCATCTGCTTCATTAGTGTGATTCATCCTTGCTGGGGAAAAGGAGAAGTTCCCAGGAGAGTCCCCTTCTTTTCCAACTCCCTTCCTTGTTCCTCAGAAGAGCAGAGAGGGAAGAAAACATTGTGCGGTTGCTTATGCCGTAACACGAGTCAAACATGTCGCCTGCATGTAGCTCACACAGCTTTATGCATATTCATAAATCCGCTGCCGACTCTGGATTCCAAGCACAAATGCAGCGAGTAAAGAGCAGACGCTCTTCATCTCTTTTCTCAGTGTGGCTCCTTTCAGCTTTAAACCAGCCTCACTTGATGCTAAGATGTTTGTTTGAGCCTTATGGAAAGTGGGAAATATTTACTTATATAATTGCAGGAAAGAAGGTAATGAAGGTTATCGATGTCTTCTCACTGGAACACGTCTCCGACTCAGAGCCCTCCCAACCCCCCGATACTGTTACAAACATGTTTTTATCCAGCAAATAATACTTCTGCTCTCACCGCCAGCACATTATTTCACTTTAGCCTCCAGCCAACCAGGAATTCCAAATTTCTCTTATTTTTCCACAGCAAAATTTGACCATCCAGCCAGCTTGTGGCGCAGCTTATGTGTTCGGCTCAGCTGTGTAGGAATAAAATGCCGTTTAGAGGCCCGGTAGACATGTCAGCTGAAAAAGGATCATGTGAATGTATCCTCGCACCACACTTGCAATTTCCAAAGGATGAGCCGCCTCTAAAAAGTTTGATATTGGACACTTTCATTTTGTTCAGAGATGGGTAGAAATGTAAACAGAACAAACAACAAAAAAAAAAATGCAGTTTTTAGTTACAACCTCTCTACACCTTTCTTGAAAAAAACATCTTTTTCACTGAAAACTATTTTTTGCCAGTCGTGGAAATTATACCATAATAGCTGCACTGATTTTCTGCCTTACAGCTGCGCTGATGTAATGCTTTTGATTGAGGCTGAGCTTCATTTGAGTAAATGCAAACGTAGACACTTTTCTCCCTGGAGTTTTAAAATAATTGTTGTTTAGATTTGTTTATTCAGTCGTTATTGGACATCCTGTGACTGTTTGCATTGCTTCACCAAGCAACCATTTTTTGAGAAAATCAACATTGACACGTTATATTTTGATTCAGTTGTTATTCAGCACATTTGAATTGGCAGCTATTTGGGTAAAGAACACGCAAACACTGAGGTAGAGCCAGTCTGTGTGTAGGGATGTGAGAGAACGAGGACAGGAAGTGGGTCTTAGGGGTATTCTGAGGTCAGGTTTGCGGGGGAGTTTTTCTAGCTGTGTGTTTGATTCAGTTTGGGTTACAACAGATGGGCCCACTGTCACCCACAGGCAATTCGATGTAGTCCTCCTGCAACTACACAACAAACACACACCGTCTCACAGACACACTAATGAAAGGGTCTCCCTGCTCTGTTTCTTGTTGTAAATTAATTTTTGAAGGCGGGTAACCGGCTAGAGCATCCTCAACCAACTGCAGGAGAAGTCACCAGGGTAAAAAAAAAAAAACACAGGCTTATCTGGAGGCACAGAAATGAAGGCTCGGTCATATTTGCATTAAAATTGAAATTTTACCTATTCGGTACTCAAAAAAGACAAAAATCTTCACACATCTATTTATGTGACAGGTGCGTCGGAGTGTGACAACTAAGTTCAAATTAATCAAAAAAGAGTTTACGCACACATGGACAACTTGCAGAATTTATTTCTATGCAGAAATAAGAAAACGTCAGTGCATTTCAACGGCAGGGTAAGATGCTTGCAGTCTGCGTTAAACAGGCAACACTTAATCTTGAGTTGATTATCTCTTTAAATGAAAGTTTTGCCCGTTACTTTTTGAAAACCTAATGAGACATATACAGGGTCATTTCTCGCTCTTTGACATCGTTAAGTGCGAGACCTTTAAACAAACCCCAGAGACACGGAGAAGCGAGTGTCACGCTGGGGCAATTTGAGAGGACTGCAGACACCCACAGCGGACCTCGAGGGGAATCATTCATAATAGTTTTCCAGCAGTCGCAGAGATGGTTAACACCAAGGGTCAGTGGAGGTCAGTGCAGAAGAAACACTGTGGCCTCAAGTTTAAAGGAGTCATGGCATTGATAACATTACCAGAGCATCGCAACACGCAACTACCAGCACGTTAAAGTCTCGCCTTGAAACTTGAGTCCATGTCCCTGAATGAATAGATTTCCTCGTACAATAATAATTTGCTTTCATCCGGATACGCTGCTGTGTATAAAGCGAATCCCTTCCTCTCATGAATATAGCGTTACGTCACCAAGTCAGCTGTCTCTCTGCGCTCTCTGCGTGCTTGTCTTTTCTTTTTCTTGGCCTCACCTCTGCTTATTAAAGGAAAAGAAAGAGAAGCGATTGGGAAGTGAAGGCTAGAAGATGGAGGGAGGCAGGGAGGGAGGGGAGAGGAGTGAAATAGAGAGCAAATCTCGCTTGTCAGGAATTTTGTGTGCGTGTGTATGCAGGTGTGTGTCTGCACGCTTGTGTGTACACGCACAACCGCAGAGAGGAAAAGAGAGTTTTGCATATCGGACAGGAAGTGGATCTCTTACAATAGCGCTCTGACGTTTCTCCTCCTCTAATGTGGAAAACTGTTAAGATTCCTACTCCAGATATCACACACACACACACACACATACACACACACATGCGCACACACACGTCACAGCGGTGCAGATAAGATGCTGCTGCTGTGCTGCAGACAGATTCACTGACTCAGCCGTATGTATTCACAGACCTAAGACAATTGCTAATTCACACTAACACAAAGGTGCACACAGACCCACAAACGCACACAATTCGATGAGGCATACATACTTTACATACCGTTGTGAATATGCCAGTTCCCCAATCAGAGTGTGTTTCTACACAAACACACACACATACTCACACTAAATACATTGAGAGGGAATCATTGAAAAATATATCTTGTTTATTAATGTTGGTACCAGGTTTGTTTAAGAAAATGAGATATCGCCAATGGAAAAAAGTGAGCTCTTTTGAAAGGCTTTTAGATGAATCTGAATAATATTTGGCTACACAAAGTTGTGGCATAAACAGTGTTGCTGTATTGACGACATTACCTTCACTTTTGGATGAAAATTTGATAGAGACTTTTTGATATTGATTTGGCTGTTCATTAAGTAATATCACATGCTTCACTGAGTGCTATTGGTGTGTTTTGGTCATTTGTTCATCTCACGTTCACACAGCTAGCCTGTATCTGAGAGTCATTCTGTTTAATCTGTTCCCAATGCAAACACAATGAACCACGTCACTTCATGTCACGCCGCTGCCACACTGATGATGGAATTAAATCATTCTTGCTTTTTATTTTTGTTGCTCTTTCTGAAAGATCCTCGGTTCACAGATTGTTGAGTCAAATTGAAGGGTCTGAATCAGCCAGAGGAATTTACCTGGAGCAACCCTGAACACTTCAATTCAGCCGTGTTCCCATTTAGCCGTGATGAAAGAGAGATCAGATTTTTATATGTACCGCAGTGGGGTCGACTATTGTCTGACTGGTGAACAAACAGCCGGGCCATCCCCAAACCCCAGTTGGGGTTTACACACTAAACACACACACACACACACACACACACACACACACAGGCACGCACACTAAAATCCCACTGTGTGTGTGAACAAACAGAGGATGAAAGGCAAGACAGCGAGGGGAAGAGCACATATAAAGAGCTGCTGTTTTATTAATGAACCTGGAAACAGGCTTGGGATCCCTCGCTCTCCCTGCCTCTCTCCATGTGTGTGTGTGTGTGTGTGTGTGTGTGTGTGTGTGTGTGTGTGTGTGTGTGTGTGTGTGTGTGTGTGTGTGTGTGTGTGTGTGTGTGCCCACACAACACCAGAAACCAAGGCAGGTGCCTGAACACACACACACACACACACACACACACGGAGTCTCTAATAAATTCACTCTAATTCATTCTCTCTTTTCTCTGGGGAAGAGGCAGCAGTTTGCCTGATCCAAGGAAGCTTCACGTTACCTTCACTAAATAATTGATACTCTCTCTCTCTCTCTCTCTCTCTCTCTCTCTTCTATTCTATTGAGTGGCACTCGTTCGCCCTTCTGCTCTCTGTGTATCTGTCTGTTTTCTTTTCTCTTTTTTCATCTGGTTAATGTTTTCTTCCTTTTTTTGGCCCCTCTATCTTTTCTGTGTCGCCTGTTTTATTGTGTATTCTTTCCACATTTGATGGAACACGGATACCAAACAGCAACACGCACAAAAAAACAAAATCCGAGTAAAGATATAGGCATCAGTATTGGGAAATAAATCAAAAACAAAGTGTGTTCCCAACACGGGTCCCTTGCATGGATTTTTGTGTATTTTGTGTGCCTGATGTGTCTGTGAAGGAGCAGAGACTCTGAGGTTTTTAGGGTGAGAGATCTTGCCGGCTCCAAAATGTCTCCCTGAAGAATTGTAACCACGCAAATTGTGTGTATTGTTTGTAAAAATGATTTTGAGTTTATGCACATGCGCCTCTGTGTATTGCCATTCATGGAGGATTGTGTGTGGGAAGGATGTGCGCGTGGACCTTCTCCCTCCTCCGCCGCAGGGATCTGACCCCACTAACCAGAGGTTAAGTGGCCATCCTCTCCTTCTCCTACATTCATCTTTCTCCCTCCCTGTACCTCTCACGTGCGCTTCACATTTTCCTTTCTCTTCTTCTTTTTCTATCCTGTATTCAATTGCACTATGCCTTTTCTCTGTGGTTGCTGATGGCTTGTCCATCCAAGGCCAGATGGTGGCTGTTAATTGTATGTCAATGAACCTGAGAAGATGGCCAACATTATGTGGCAATTTAAAGGGATAGATCTCCCAAAATTGAACATATCCTGCTCACCATCATTTGGCTGCAGGTTCTGGGGGCATTTCCTAATCCGCAAATGTTATGCCGGTTTCACAGACAGAATTGCATCATCACAGACTAAAGCACACACAAAAACAACAGAAGAAAAACGTGACAGTTCTCCATTGCGGTTGTGTGGTGTCCTCCAGGCTTCCAGAAGATCACAATTCTGTCCCTCCAGAATGCTGGTGGATTAGAAAATGTCACCAGAGCCTTCAAACAGTGCTGAGCAGTGAAAGGATAAAAAATGAACCGAGTGCACTGAACTCATTTGTTCTATATACATATTTACATTACATATTGTAAAAGTTTAATTTTGCACATAACAGACACGGGTACCCTCCATCCTACCCAGTTTAAGCACATTTGTCATTTAGCGGCATGGAACTGTCTTGTAAGAGAACCTTCAGTTGGTTTCCCAGTGTTTCTCCTTGATTGCTATAATGGAGTTTCAAAAGCAAACCCTTCCAATGTCTCTTCAAATTATGTATCTGTGTCACAAAGGCCTCAACGCTTTTACACGCAATAAGCATAAATACCAAAGTAGTTCTCCATATTGTCACTCACTGTGTGTGTGTGGGTGTGTGTGTGTTGTGAATGAGGGAGAGAGAGAAACAGAGCGAGAGAGAGACAGAGAGAAAGAGTGCACATGTTTTTGTGTTGTGTGGTTCTTCACTGAGAGTCAAGAGTCTCTAATCCTTGTCATCAGAGAATTCTCAATGCGCGCACACACACACACACACACACACACACACACACACACACTTTCACGAACAGTCTTATCTGCTTGCCCAGTGAACCAGTATGTGGCTTCATATGTGTGTGTGTGTGCACGTGCCTCTGCTGATGAGGGGATACCAGTCTTCCCATGACGGAGGTAATCCTGTACAGTGGCAGCTCTGGATATCCCAACTGTGTGTGTGTGTGTGTGTGTGTGTGTGTGTGTGTGTGTGTGTGTGTGTGTGTGTATTCTAGCAGTTTACAGGGGCCCAGATGAACAATGTTCAATACACATATGTATTAAGAAAAAAAAAAAAATCTTCTATCTAATTGGCTACGGCTGCATTTGTTTATGTAAATGTAAATGTTATATACTGTATATAATCAACCTTTTAGTTGTCCTTTGTGTGTCTAAGGAAAACCTAAAACACTCATTTCACATATTCATGTGAGAAAAAATACTCTTTCGATGGTTGGAAATGGGGAAACCTTGAGATTTTAGGAGGTGATTGGACGAGCGTTCCGTGAATTGATTTTCATTGCAGGCCAGTGAAATCAGTTCCTAGCTAAGTGAGTTGGTAACAGTGTGAGGCTTCATGTTGATGTGAGGGGCAACACTTGACGCGTGTCAGTGCCTGTGGCGAGCCGCGACGGGCTGCTGTGTTTCACTACACTCCTGTCAAACTCATTTAAGAGTAGAAAGAAAAGCATTGAATGGCATTCAATTGATGATTAAAAAAAAAATAAAAAAAGTCCACAACTATAGTGGCGTCACGTCACAGGGGCACAGCTGAATCGTCTCACTCGAAGGACACTGACTGGTCCTGCACGGCTAAAGTCAGCTGAGAACAATTCAAATTCAAGCTGGATTGATCCTCAGGAATTGAGACTGAAAACCTCAGCGAACCACTGGCCCTGTGAGCTGTCAATTAAATGTGTTCCATCAGTCTGTTTGCTTGTGTATCTGCATGCCATGAGACGGTTTACAGGGTTTGTGTGTGTGTAACTGTGCTCGTTGTCGCATCTCTTTTTGGCGCATTACAGTGTCTGTTTTCAGAACAACAGCAGGGGGCTAATGGAACGGCTTTGTTGGTTTAAAGGAATTACCAGCCTCCTTCGCCAAAATCAACACATAATCTGCTTTACTGGCACCACCAGGCTCGGCGCCACACCACCGACAGCACCTACCAACACAACACAGCGCGGCGCGACACACAAGGGCAGCGGATCGGAGAGACTCCGCCGCAGAACGCTAGCCCTCTTGTGAGGAGCGGAGCGAATGAAAGGGGAGATGAGGGAAAAGACAGTGAGGAGAGAGAGAGACAATACGAGGGAAGGGGAAGGAGGTGAGGTGAAGACAGTGAACAGGAGAGGAGGGCAACCGGGGAGGAGCGAAAGGGAGGGGGTGAGACCCAGGCAGAGAGTAGGTGGCGCTGCAGGGTTATCTGCGATTAACAGTTCCACCCTATAGAACGCCGGGTCGGACTTCAAAGAAAAACATTGCTTTTTGTTTCCAGGGCTCGAGTGCAACCCTGGTAGGAATGCATGCGCGTACACACACACACACACACACACACACACACACACACACACACACACACACACTCTGAAATGCACGCAGAGCTCCGGCTGTATCTCTAACTGTGGGATTCAGAGGGAATCACACGAGGGGAAGATTGGAGAGATTTAAGCAAGAAGGAGGGTGAGAATGGAAGGGAACTGAAGTGAATTCAAGAAGTGGAAGGATCTGGAGAGCGACACCTCGAAAATACTGTAGTGACACATTTTAATAGTTAAGAATAGTGATGGTGTGCAGCGTTGGTGCAGTGGCAGATTAGACTGCGACTCAAGGCTTTCTGTGTGGACTTTGCATGTTCTCCCTGTGTCAGCGCTGGTAATCAGTGCAGCGCAGCTTAGTTGAACTGGTAAATGAGCAGGGCGATGGATGGATGGATGGATTGTATGGATGGATGGATAGACATTAGTTCTTTAGAAAGTCTTTTTCGCTGTGCTTGAAGTAAAACATTGCATCATGGCTGTAAAAACACAGTTTCATTGCAATCTTTGGAAACTGGACTTGGTTCTTTGTTTCAATGTTGCACCAAAGTCATAAAGATGTTCATTGTTCATTGTAATGGGGACATATATTGTATTTTTCTGTTCAGCATTCCCATGTACCTTTTTAAAATAAAAAACAAAAACAAAAACTCAAGAAGCCTTTCGGATGAGGGGCGAAACGTCCCAAGGATACCAAAACCAGTCCAGTTGCATGATCTTCTCACCCTTCTGAACTAAGATGACCTGGATGGCTGAGAACCTTCATGGTCTTGCTTTAAAGTCACCTTACAACAAAGGCATAAACAAAACAACAACATAACGTGGAGACTAAAGCAAAGTTGAATCTGCTTGACGCCAAAGCCATAGCTGTGTTTACCTACACGTTCACAAACTCTCCAAGTGATGGTGCTGTAACGCAGCTTCACCCAAATTTGGGGGAAACAAAAACAGTTTCATGACAGAGAGGAATGCAGAGATCTGAGATGTGCGAGAACAATGGCTTTAAGTCTTGACAAACACTTAGGCACTGGCCTCAGTCTAACACTTTGGAGCAGACGTGTCTGCCCGCATACCAAGTGCAAACACTGTCGCTCCCCATCTAACTCACAGGCTTTTGATGTTCTATTCACAGAGGTAGAAGGGAGGGAGGTGATGGCAGCAGAGGGAGTCCATAAAGAGGGGAATGGGGGAAAAAACTGTGAAGGAAGAGCCTTCATTTCTTCAGTAAAACATACCGTCCGCCTTTTTTCCTGCATTTTTTTTTTTTTTTTCTTAGTTAAAGTGTGTGACTCAGAGCCTGAAGCCGCACTTAACGGTCCGACAGGAGGAAAACCAGACCTAAAAGATAAAACTCACGCCTAAATGCAGAGGATCTAAGAAAAACTATGAAACTCTAAGTAAGAAATCATAATCACTCTTGAGTAGAAAAACAAAACAGCTATGAACAGAAACTATGGCTGGAAATCTGAACTGAGTTATAAAAGTTACAAACAAAAAAAATCACTCGTCTCGAGGTACAAGGGTTTCTGTGCTGCAATCACTGTGGGCATGGGCTGAGAACAGGCTTGGGTGAACTGGCCTATGGACAAAGACACTCTGGCATGAGGCAAAGGACTACTCTAGCACGGAGGGTAATGGGAAACGGGTGAAGACACTCGGTAAACAGGGCAGACACACAGGTGACACATGAGGAAGGGCGAGTGCTCTGAAACGAGAGGGAGTTAGTTTCTTTTCAAAATAAAACAGGAAATGACAGGAACCCAAGACAAGACAAACCTCACCACCGTGTCAGGCCACTGCTCCCACCAGCTGAGCCTGTTGTGAATTCAACCCTCTATATCATTTCCTACATCCACGTTTGGATGTACTTTTGATGCAATTCACGTTGCTCCATATGGCTGCTTCAACACAACATGTACACGTGGATGTAAACCATTAGTTACCCCATTAGTTTTATCTGCCAGAGCGCACAGGCACTAGCAGGCACAACAGACTCTCGCTCTCGCTCTCACACACACACACGCGCACGCACGAGCGCACAACCTCCTTTGCAAGTTGATAAGTATGTTAAGAGGCAGAGAGAAATTATTAATTATCAGGCTAATGGGGACGAGGCTCAGTTCAGCTTCATTAAGCCCTAAATGTTTGTGTGCTAGAGTGTGTGTTTGTTTGTGCACCAGCGCCGCTGACTGTACAAAACACACTCACTCATGCACACATGAATGAAAACACTTAAAAGTGGATCGGACGTTTATTTATTTATTTTGGGGGTCTTCGGTGTAAACACGGCCGGCCCTATAAAAGGAAACCTGATGTCAAGTGCTTATAAAAGGCTAATTTCAAGTAAACAGTCACAGTGGTGACTGCATGAAAGTGATTATATACCCAAACAAACCATGAATATGCGTGCTATATTTAATTTTCTCACTATATATGATAGTCAATCTAGTATACTCAACCTTTAAGACACCACCGTGCAGAACATGCAGCTCAACCAGCGAAGTACACAACTTCCTGTGTCTACGTCGGGTGTTGGCGCGTGCGTGTAGCTGCAGTACAGCTCTGCGATTGCACCCATGTGCTGAATGGTGATGCAGTTCTATCCCTTGCAGGGTAGGGCTGGCTACAGTATGATAAGTTAAACCAGCGTTGACGTTAATCTGTCTCATTCCCACTAGAGCGGCGAGATAAGGGAGAGAGGCGCTGGGAGGGTGAGACTGAGGGAGTTAAAAAGAAAGTTATATTGTTGTGATTCTTTAGATTTAGATGCAGCGCTAACAGTATTAGTGTACTGCAGGAAAAAATGGCAAACAAACACACATTTGTATACAGGAATTTTAAGTGGGTTAAATGGGCTTTGCTGAAGTCAACAGCCACACGGTCAGTGGACATTGGTTTGACTGGGCACAGCTGGGTTCCAGTGAGGCTGCAGCATGGCTGCGTTTTTTCTCTCAGAGACTTTTAGATGTTGTTTGGGTGGGGGAGAGTTTCCCTAAACCTCCTGTGCGTGACATTTAGGGGCACTGGAACTTATTTTCACACCCGAAAATACAGTATTGCCTATTTTAATTAAGTAATTAAAAAATAATAATTGGTGTGAGACAATTTTGTTATTAAAATTAGACCACCAAAATTAATTAATTAAATCTGGCAATCACCATTGTATGGCCCCTTTAAGTAAAGGTTTTTTTTGTTGTTGTTGATTCAGTTGTTTTGTGTTTTGTTTTTGAAACATCGCCAAAAGGATGAGCAATGAGCATGAGATTTTTATTTTACTTTATTTCACTTTCTTGCTAACATTCTTCCTTTCGTCCATTGCTTGCTTTCTGCAACAGATTGCAAGTGGTAGTTGACACTCTAGCGAAATGTAGCCTACAGGTAGAATATATTAAAGAGGAAGATCCTACTTCACCTGTTACTAGCTCAGTCAAAGTAGAAAGTTATTTGTGTCGGTAAAGACAAAACCTTTTAGCCCGCTGCGCTGACCACAGAGTTAGTTTGGCTATTTCTATAAATAGCAGCAATGGTAACATTAGCGATGCCCCAGACTCAGTGGTTTTTCCATTGATTTGCTGGCTAACTAAAGCCCAATCATCCTCACCACTCTGCACAAACACAAATAAACAAATGAGAGTTGGTGAAGACCCCTTAGAAACAGTTTCCACTTCAGAGAGAGAGAGAGAGAGAGAGAGAGAGAGAGAGAGAGAGAGAGAGAGAGAGAGAGAGAGAGAGAGAGAGAGTTTGAGTGTCTGTGGAGATGGACACTTCACAAATGAAAAAAGAGACGATTTCAAAATAACAATATTAAAAGAATAAGTCATAATATAAAACGCCTAAACAAGAAAAGGAAAAGGGTTGTGAAACACAGTAGAGTGATGCAATAAATGTGTTCTAACCATCACTTTTTTGTGAATGCTTGTGTGTGTGTGTGTGTGTGTGTGTGTGTGTGTGTGTGTGTGTGTGTGTGTGTGTGTGTGTGTGTGTGTGTGTTTTTATCTAATATGCCCCTGAGGGGTGTCCCCTTGCCGTCGATGTGTGTATCCCAGTGTCTCTGTGTGCACTAGAGTTACCCAGAATGCTTTAGCGATTGACTGGCTGGCTAATGGTGGTCTCTGTTTACCTCTGATGGTCATTGACTAGGCCTTCACATCAATACCTGTTTTTACAGCTATTCTGGAGGTGTGTGTGTGTGTGTGTGTGTGTGTGTGTTGTCGCTGCTTCACACATGCCTCACTCATGTTTGTTTTACTGTGTATTCCGACTTGGAGTTGAACAGAAATCAAGAAATATCGCATTAGTAACACAATGCTGCATTCTGAGATTCTTTTGTTAATATTACATAATACAAGCACTCTGCATGCTTCCGTCAATACGTCCAAGGCTTTCGTTTTTAAAACTCTGCTCGAATTCATCAGTCCTGTCAGACCTGTTCAAACTCTCCACTCTTTCCAGCCTCAAACCCTGTCCTCTCCTTCCTCTTCCTTCCCTACTTTGTTTCTCTTCTGTTGACATCATTGAACCTTTTTCCCTTCTTTCAAATCTGTTCTATTGCTGCGGTTTGGAAAGGATTTGGTCTCATAGACACCCAACACGACTATCTCCTCTCCACCTGGGAGATCGCTCGTTCCCCCTTTTAACTTCCCCACCTCCCCCTCCATTGCTGCCACCATTGCTCCATCCATCCATCCAACCATCCATCCTTCCATCCATCCATCCATCCATCCATCGATTGCCACTATTCCTGGACTCCTGTTATCCCACTCCTACCACTGCTCGGGTTTCCCTTCCCACCACTGATCTAGTGTGTGTGTGTGTGTGTGTGTGTGTGTGTGTGTGTGTGTCTCTTGCATTTATTTAACTCTGTCTTGGAATTCATGTCATGATTTCTCAGTATTGCTTCATGCCGAATTTCACTGAGATTCCTAGTCAGACCTTCACTGCAGCTGCCTGTAGTCAGATTGCCATACCATGATGACGTCATGCTATGATGATTGACAGGTAAACCCAGGAAATCCCTAAGTCAAAATCAGAGCATCACAACAGGGTGGCGGGGGTCAGAAGTCTTCAAAAGTTTTGTTGCTGCGTTTTTCTTGCAATTTCTGCCTGGCACTCCATCGACAGAGAGGGACAAAGAGAACTTTGGTTCACACTTGGTTTGACAGTCTCGGCCATTTCCTATACAACATTCATTTCCAATTGGTGGACGTGCTGTTTCTCATTTCTTCTCAATCATTAGTGTCTCTTGATGTAGGCTTTGACAAGAGCGTTGAAGCGACAATGCTCGTGAGTGAGTCTTGTTGAAAGTAAAATCAAAAGTATTTCTGCTATCACACCATTCTCAGCTCCCTTTTGTGCAGCATTCCCGACGAGTATGTAAAAAAAGATTTTAGAGGGACAAGAATTTAAAAAAATTATACAATAAAGTTCTTACGCTCAGCCACCTAATAACAACCACTTTAGTGTTTCAAACACACACACAGTCTTGGATAAAGGTGTTTGTTCCACTCAGTGTGACTCAATTCCCCGCTCATTAGTACCAGCACTGCTCCTGCTGCCCAGTCACCTTTAAGTGGCTTAAGTGGCCCAACTATTGATAATCTATAAGAAATTGTTAATTCTTAAAGAACATCTGACTGAATCAATAGCCTGATTACTCTGGTAAGTGTCGAGCTCTTTGCCCATCCATTCGGCTCTGTATTCACAAACGTAATGACCCATTGAGAACTTATTTAATGCAGACCATTGAAGAGCCTTTTCCCAACTTATTGGTAATCAACCGCAGAAAGTGGGGAACTGGAAAAAAAATGCAGCTATTTTTCAATTATATAATGCTTACATCAAAGATTGGCAAACTTTTTGACTGGTGGGGCCAGAATGGGTTCTAAAACAGATGTACAGATTTACAGATATCAATAAATATGCTAGCATCCTTAAAAATAAAAACTGAAGAGGTTCGTCCAACGTGTTGAAGGTGTTTTCTGTTTTTGTTTTTATAATTTGTTCAATTCTAAATGGGAACTATGTGTCGTGAACAACCTTCCCTGTATTTCTGACAGTGGACACGAGATGAGCTGGGTGTCTTGCGGCTTCTTAAAAAGGTATTTAATCAATATTTATATTCCAGTCCTAGAATGAATTTGTGAAATCACATATACTGCATTGATTGCAGGACTAGCGATAAACCAACGTGCACCGTTCTTCTAAATATTCCGTGTCATTGCACTGAGTCCTCTGTGCCTGTATTAGTGTCCATGTCTCTCCTGGAGCACTAGATTGAATGCACTTCCACATGCCTCTATGGAAATGAAGGGACACACACTCGCACACATGGTGGGACAATCAGGTCATTCCAAGGTAGAAGGACTTATATATAGTGTATATAGTGAACTGTTCATTTAGATGGTGGGTGTGTGTGTGCGTGCGTGCGTGCGTGCGTGCGCACGCGCGTGTGTGTGTGTGTTCCAAGCTCATGACTGCAGCTACAAGCAGTTGGTTTAATTGAGGTCCTGGTGCCCGAAGCGACGTTCTTCAGAGAAAGCTCAAATCTGTCCTGCACGGTGGCGTTTGCTCACCTTCACACACACACACACACACACACACACACACACACACACACACACACACACACACACACTAGAACAACAGTCATGACCTGCAGGACGATGCAGGTTGCTTGCTGGTCAGGTAATGAGTACATTATTTATACCACATTTTATAATAGAACAGTAGAACAATAGAACTTTAGAACAGAAGCCCTCAGCAACATCGTTGTGTGATTATATTGCACTTGTTTCACTGCTGCTGCTGTTACTGGTGTTTAATATCTAATGTGATGGAGTATGTTAGACTGCTGTGTGACTTCAAAAATCAACTCATGAGGTAAACAGTTTTTTACCTCTATTATTAGTATTATTATTATTATTATTATTATTATTGTGAGTGCCCTTTGTGATGTCACTCACTGCAGGGTCAGGCAAAATGCACAATCCACGGCAAAACAAGCTGGACTCACAAGTGCACTCACCCCTTCCATTTCCCATTGACCGATAAAGAACTGCAAAATCCCAACGCATTGTCCCATCCCTTCTCTCAGTTTCTGACAGAATCGTCATCTCATCAGTATCATCTCTCCTTCTCTTCCCCCTCAACACACTCTTCCCATGTGACATTTACACTTTATTCTCACTCACCCCATTTCTAATAATAATAATAATTCTCCTCTCCTTTTCCCCTTACTTCAGAGCTGCCCCTCTTTCCCTTTGGCATTTCTCAGGCACGCCTCAACACCGTGCAGCACATTTTCTGCAAGCGATCGCACGTATCATTCTGGTCCCATCAACCCGACCAGAGGGCCAAGAATGAAGAGGGAAAGAGAGGTGTTCCCCTCCCTGCTTTCACCCCACCTTCTAATCCCTTAAAAGCACTTACGAGATTGGTGCTGCCCGCCCGCCTCTGCCCGCTCGTCTACCCGTTGGTTGCCACAGCAGCTGATTGGACGAATCGGGCCTCCTAATTGGATCATGAGGGTGTGATGCGGGCGACGGCAGCCACATTATGGGAAGCTGACTTTGTGCATCATAACCCTGGCGGGATGACCCCTTCTGCGTCTATGCAGGTGTGCGCACGCACGCTGACCTCAATGTGACTAAGAGCCTCCGCTCATCAATTGGGAGGCTGAGGCTGCAGTGGAGGATGGAATGATGAAGAGGGGATGGGGAAAGAGGAGGAAATTGAGTAAAATCATAGAAGGAAAAGGAGAGGAAGTGGAAGAGGGGGGGAAAAGAGGGAACTGGGCTGCTTCCCTTTTGTGTCTTTCACAAATTTTACCTGCTTTGTCCCAGTTGGCGCTGAGACATAACTGGTGAAATGACGCAGTGAATTAATACCCCCTGAACTTTGGGCCTGTGTGTGTGTGTGTGTGTGGGGGGGTGTGTGGGTGTCTGTTAGTGTCTTTCACTTTTGCCGCAAAGTGACTGTGTTGTCCATTGCGGTGTAAATTGATAGCGTCATTGCTCTGAGCTGCATTAGGGAAAGCGTGGAGCCGTACATTAAGTTTGCCAACTGAACTCTGTATCACACCGTCGTGCAAACTTGATCCCACAGGCCTGAATGATACTCAGACCAGATCTTTTCCCCTGTATTTGAGCTTAAAAGCTTGCCAGATTCCTCACTTCCAGTGTTCTTACTCCCTAATGAAATTAATACAATTCATTTATTTGTAACTTTCAGGTGGGGTTTTTAATAGTGTCTAAAGATTTTCTTTTTTTTGGAAAGTCACTGTCAAACTATTCAGACACTTCCTCTTTATCTTACAGCAATGCAGAATGTTTTCTTGAAAAGCTCAATAGTGAAAAAAAAAAATCCTACCCACTAAATAAATGCATGGTGTTTTAAGAAGGCTGTTTATTATTATTATTATTGTTATTATTATTATTATTATTATTATTATTTGAATTTCTACAGTGATTTGTCCTGTTATAAAATGGTACAGGCTGTGTCTTTTAATATAAAGGTTAGTTTTAATTATAGTGAACCCAACTTGGAAATAAAATCACCTCATTCGCTCAAAATAAATAAATAAAATTCCTCTGCACGTCCCAAAAGAGTATTTGCCTCCAATTAGACTCTAATTATCAGCTTAGAGTGCATCAAAAACATCCTTGTGCATGTGTGCCTGTGTGTGTGTGTGTGTGTGTGAGTGAGTGAGTGTGAGAGAAATGAAGAGAGAGCTTGTGTGGCCATCCATGGATGTGGGTGTGCAAGTGAGTGCAGATTTGCGAGTGTGTCTCTCCATGTTGGGAATCTGTGCCCCCGTTTTTGTGAGTTGGGAAGTGGGCCGAGGGGGTCCGCAAGTGTGTGTGCGAGTGTGTGTGTGGTGTGGTGTGTGGGTGGAGTGCGGCGGTACAGCAGGGGCGTGTGATCCCTCCACCTTTTAAGAACATCAGAGGGTGTGAAAAGCACTGATTGCCCTAACCGCTCTCATTGGGACTCGAACCTCCGGCTTAGTTGTGCTTGAGCGAGTTTGGAGAGACAAGAGACGGATAGAGGGGTGTGTGTGAGAGAGAGAGTGTGTGTGTGAGAGTGTGTGTGTGTGTGTGTGTGTGTGTGTGTGTGAGAGAGAGAGAGAGAGAGAGAGAGAGAGAGAGAGAGAGAGAGAGAGAGAGAGAGAGAGAGAGAGAGAGAGAGAGAGAGAGAGAGAGAGAGAGAGAGAGAGAGAGAGAGAGAGAGAGAGAGAGAGAGAGAGAGAGAGAGAGAGAGAGAGAGAGAGAGAGAGAAGGACGGGGGACAGCAGAGAGGGTTGGGAGTGAATTAGCTGGGAGCGATGGAGTCGAGGAAGGGGGAGAGCGGGGGGAAATCATCGTTAGCGGGGGAAAGAGCGAGTAAACAAGCTGCTTTGGAAAGATGGACAGAAGGAAACAAGAGACTGGAGGAGACCGAAGAAGAATAGGAAGATGAAAGAGGGGAAAAGAAACAAAGGACGGGGGAAGTCTTGAAAATTCAAAAGGAAATGTGAGGTGAAGTTTGAAGTCTGAAGTCTCAGGGCCCAAATTTATTTCACAAAAATAAATATATATAATATATAATATATAATTATATATAAAATGTAAAGAATGTAAGAAATAAAATCGCTAGTCCACTTTCATGACCCACCAGTTGAGAAACACTGACTGAAGCTGTTCATGACTCTTGAGAAGTGAAATTATTTGTCATGTTTGTGTACTTGTAGGCTCGCAGCGAGCCTGTGTGTGTGACTGTCGATCAAAGAGACGTTCTATTACCGGAGCTCATTGCGCGTATGATTTATTTCTCTGTCTGCCGTCGTTTGGATCAAACGAGACCTCTGAAGTTCAGGTTTCCTCCTGCGCGTCTCACAAACTAGTGCATGAAACGCCGTGTGTGTGTGTGTGTGTGTGTGGGTCTGCGCGTGTGTATGCGTTAGGTGTGCTGAAGGTCATCTCAGGGTTAAACGCTGCGTCGACGCTGCGGAGTCGAGTCAAGCAGGAGACAGGCTGACTGATACCCACTGACATTCCGCACAATAAGCTCGACACACAATCTACACATGGGAAAGAAATGCTGTTTCTTCACCTACGCCAGGTGCATAAAGACGCTGGCAGCCTGACCTCTGCCCTTCACAGTGTAAACACCCAGCCGGATGTGTATAAGAGACACATGCATAGAAATACATGCCGTGTGTTTGAGTGAATGCGTGTTTTCATTGGCGAGTTGGTGAAAGAATGGAACAACGTACAATGTTTAAAGCTCTACTCACACTGAGCTCACACTCATCATGGCTCAGTAGTTTTTCCAGGGCAAGTGAGGTCACGGGGTCACCTACCCAAGGGCAGCCAGGGGCCTGACCCCCTGGTTTGTTTGGGAGTTGTGAGCCACTCATAAACACAGGGGAGCAACGCATGGCGCAACACACACACACACACTGAACCTAATGAAGACCTCTCACTGATGTTGCTGTTTTAGAAAGTCTCCCATATTCCCCAAATAGGCAAAACACATATCTGAAGTGAACAAAGATGCAATCAAGACCCAAAATCAGCAGCAACACTTTGCTGGGGAGAAGACAAGCACGCTCACACTCTGAAAGAGAAAGACACACACACACACACACCCACCCTCGCACACACACAAGGATGAGGGTCAGGTGTGGGGTTAGGCTGTGAGGGTCTCTAATAGGTTCCCCTGACACATGAAGTGTCAACAGTGAAGTCAGAGATGTCATCACATACGCACACACGCACGCACATACGCACACACAAACACACACACCACACCACCAACGCATATGGCGCCATGCACTTGCACGTGGTGACACTGGAAAACTACAATAATTTGATGCTATATGTATGTATATACTGTATGTACATTAATCATGTTTTCACACACACACACACACACACACCCACACAAGTGAAGATGGCACCTCATCACCTGATCAAGTGTGACAGTGTGGACATATTTTCCTTGAGCACTGTAATTCCTGCAAAGCGACTCAGTTCATGTCAAAGTTGTCTGTTCTTGTGATGTTTAGCATAACAATTTCAGTTTGTTGCCGTCAGAGTTATTAACACACGCTCAGTGGTTGCACTGACTGTTCATTGCAGAGCATCAGAGTAAAAATAAAAGCTCCTGTGTGGCTCATCTGCCTGTGCACATGACATCCTGGTTCTTTTTAAACGTTCCATACAATTCCATACGTCCAGTGATGCGGCCTTGTGCAATTAAGTCGGTTAAAAAGAGACGCAGCCTATTTAGTCCTCCATTGCAGCCTTTGACATTTTTGAAATTCCGGAAGTCACTCTCACAAATCTTAAGTGTAGTGAAAGATGTAACACACAACGATGGCCAACATTTCTGCGTTCTGTTGTGTGTCTGTCTATGTGCGTTCTCTAGGTAAGTGTGTGTGTCTGCGCGTGTGTGTGTGTGTGTCATTATGGATTGCCACGTTGTGAACCTGACAGGATCATAATTACAAGCAGTGATGAAATCTACCAAGTGTTTGCTCCCTGTGTGGCTGCTTCTGTGTGTGTGTGTGTGTGTGTGTGTGTGTGAGAGAGAGAGAGATTTGTCATCCGTGGCAGCGCACTCCCTGTTAGCACACGGCAACTCTGATCACACCTTCGTCTTCTACTAATGGGACGCTGGCAGACGGACTGAGAGCAGAGATGGATGGACGGACGGACGGACTGATAAATGAACACGTCAACAGACGGGTGAAAGTGAATTTTTTTTCGATAAAAAGACGACGGTCAGCTGGCGTACTCCGACGGCGGCGAGTGAGTGGGACGTATCTCGAGAGTGAGTCGGACACGCAACCCTTCGCCACCGAAGGCCTTTTTTTCTCTCCTTTTATTGGCTGGCGATCCAACTCTACCTCTTCGTGGAGTCATGAAAAAGAAGGGTTGGATAGAGGGAAGGGAGGATAGGGATAGGAAGTCCAGAGGGGGTGGGGGGTTGAAGGGTGAGGTGTGTGGAGGGGGAGGGGTCAGAGAGATGGAGGCAAGATGAGAGGAGTCAACAGAGTGGGGCTGAGTGAGAGGGAGAGAGAGCAGCAAGCAGAGAGACGGGAGGCGCTCAATTTGCCATCACAGGTGCAACGGGGCAGAAAGTATCCAAGAAAGAGGGTGTGTGTGTGTGTGTGATGGAAAGATGGTGACGGAATGTTTATGCCTTTCAGTGCGTGTGTGCGTGCGTGTGCGTGCACGTGCCTAACAAGGGAGAAAAGACAACTCATTTGAATGTCAGATACGGGGAGGCGCGGCACCAGGGAGAGAAGAATGAGGCGAGGACGGATGAGAAGAATGAATATGGATTACCAGGATGAAGATTCTATTATTTTCTGCCCGTTTCTCTGATCTCTTTGTCACAGTGGCACAGGCCCATCCGTGTGTGTGTGTGTGTGTGTGTGTGTGTGTGTGTGTGGGAGTGTGCGCGCGTGTGCACACGTGTCTGTGTGTCTCCATCATGCTTTTTTATTCCCCTCCATGCTGTCACACGCGTGCGCGCACACACACACACACACACACACGCACAGGGTCTGGGACAGTGGGAACATATTGGTTCTGTGATGTGTGTGTGTGTGTGAGTGAGGGAATTTGTCTGACAATATTGTGAGAGGCCAAAATTCAATTGACAAGAATTAAAATAAGAACACCCTTTATCAAGCGTGTGCACCTTTGTGCGCGCGCGCACACACATACACACACAGTGTAGGTTAGATAGATAGATAGATGGATAGATAAGTACTTTATTAATCGAGTTGGAAATTCAGTTTGTACATATCTGCGAACACATTTTCAGTGCAAGTACACATGAAAGTGTGACACTTGGCAGCATTTCAGTCAAGCCATCGGTTTGCTAATCCTATGGTGATAGAAAAAAAAAATGTAAAAGATGTTAAAAAAAAAAAAAACCACCATAAATTCAAATATTTTACTGCCAGCTGTCATTTTTTTCTGGCTCAAATCACAACCTGTAAACTTTTACCGCCAACAATGGAAAGGCTTTCAGGAGCTTTCCAGTCAGCTTCTTATGTCATTTGCATTTTACGCAGCCTGATTTTTGCCTCTATAACTCACACAAACGGCCGAGCGGGATTTCCTGCTGCTTTTGCTTGGACACGGCTTTGAAGCAAAAGAAGGGTGTGGCTTCCTTCTCTTACCTCATATCTGTCTTCATCACCCCCCTCCAGCCGTTTCTAACTTTCCCATGGTGCATGTTGCTCCTCCTCCCACAATTTCCACCCATTATCAATCTCTCTGTGCCTCTCTCCCTCTCTCTGTGTCAGGCTTGAGTGGTGAGCAGAGAGAGAGAGAGAGAGAGAGAGAGAGAGAGAGAGGAGGGAGATGTGAGTCTGGGCCAATTTGTCCTGACACATGGAGATGCTCAGGTGGGAGAGGGGTGTCAAACAACACGGGGGGAGGATGGGGAAAGGGGCAGATAGAGTTTTGTGGGGATGGCCAGGGAGAGGATGTTGAGAGATAAAGAGCTGCTGGAGAAATGTAGAGAAAAGAGCAACACCGCCCCCTGCCCCCTTGGAGAACTTGATTTTTCACCGGTGAGTCCCATGGAGCAGCTTTGATAAATTGTCCAATAATACTCTATAAGTCTTCAAAAGCAGTATATTTAACCCGCTGTTTATTGCCCTCAGCAAAAGAGATTTAACTCCCTTGTGAACTTTAAAACAAATGTCCTGTTGTGTGGAAAAGGACAAAAACAACGTGGGCTCAGAGGGGAATGAACTCCTCGTCACTGACCTGGGAGAGGTGTTGGGGAGATGCCATCACCCTTTGTGACATCACAAAGGACTGATTTTCAGAACATATTTTCAGAAGACATTTTTCAAATGCTGAGTTTCTTAACACATATTAATATTGAAGAATACAGCAGCAATAAAACTTTATATAATATGTGACCTTTAAATCATTTATCATGTAAATCAAAGTTTTTAAGTCCATTATTCATGTCAGAATAAGATTTTTTTGTCAACTTTGTTCAGTTGAAGACAAATTTATTAATTTTTTTATTATTATTTGGATTTTTTTTTTTGCCAAGAACTGAAAGGACCACACAACAAGACTTCCTGGCATGTAATAGAATTTGAAATATAATTTTGAAATATGTAAATATATTTTCATTTGAAACTAAAACATTAAGAACTTATAGTCTTTGGCATTTTACCAGGACACAGCTGACATAAAAAGACATTTAAATAAAGATGGGAGATCAGTTGAACAAAACATGGCTGAGAAAACATGGCTTGGCATTAACAATGTTTGCAGTTTCCTCTCTGGCCACTAGGTGCTACCACTCTATCTTAAACACTGGCCCTTTAAATTTTACCACAACAAAAGAGGCTTCAGATCACAAACCAGCGCTGCTGATCTCTCACACCTCAACTTTAAAGCTCAGCTGCAGAACAAAAGGCTCGGAGAATCACAATTTAGAGCATAAAGCGCTGACAGACTGAGAGAAAGTGACAGAAATTCTTATGAGACGGGGGACTGGGTAAAAGGCAGCGGTGGTTTCCGGGGCGTCCCCCTGTGATTGCAGCGTGTTCCCCTTGTGTCACAACAAGAGAGAGAGTGGGATCGACAGAGAGAGATGTCTAATCTTAGAGGGTAAGGGAGCGTGGACTCCCCAGGGCTTGTCGTGCTCAGCACCTTGTTAACCAGACATCTCTCTTTCCATCTCCATTTCCATCTCTCTTTGCACCTCGCTCGCCCTCCTTCTTCCTCTCCGGCCCGCCGTCTTGTCTTTTTCATTCTATTTTTTTTCTCTCTTTTTTTTTTCTCAGGCAGAGAGAATCTCGATACTTTTCCGTGTCCGTCTTCCCTGGATTCACGTGTCTGTCACAGTTTGTATTCGTGTGTTGCGCACACAAACGTGTGTGAGCGTGTGTTTTTCTCTCTGTCAGTGTGTTGTCAGTTTAAGGGAACCCCTGTCTCTGGTTAATGGGACATCAACCCAGGTTAACTCAGACTGGCAGCTAAAGCCCTAACACACACCACACACACACAGACACACTAAAATAGAAAAGCTCAACAAATTCTCAAAATTGGGTACAACGTGATAAAAAAGTAGTTTTTTTTCCCCCCCAGGCAACTCGAATAATCCATTTTTCAAACATCTGACTCACATCTGACTAATGAACGATTTGTGATGACAGACTCCCAGGCTCCCAGACGACGGGATATTATGCTGCTTACTGCTGAGCTTTGAGCTTTCAGGGTGCCGTAAAACAATGTGAGAAGCACTTTCTACTGGTTCAGACACCTCCGTAATGTAATGAGAAAATACTCTTAATCCAACTCTCACACGCACACACACACACACACACACACACACACACACAGAGAAGCGCACGCAGAGGCGTATTTCTGCTGCCGAGTGGTTTCTTGGTGAAAGCATATTGCGAGAGAAGCAGTTTAAGGAGTGGCAATTATAGTTTTGGACAACGTCATTGATTTAAACTCCTGATTAGAGGAGAGGTGACAGAGGTGGTACACACAGTGGTGAGTGTAGGTTTGGGGTGAGGATAGGGGAATGGCACACATACACAGACATCTGCACTTACACAACACGCACACACGCACGCACGCTGTCAATCATGAGGAAGCCTCGCAGAGTCTCGACACTCATTCCTGCGTTTGTGTTTCTCCCTTTTTCTCGTCACACCTGGTTGAGATATCGATGTTTCCAAGCGACGCTGCTCCCGCCTAAGTGGTTGTTTTTGCTTCAAAGGACCAGTGACCATTTTGCACAGACACACACAACACACCCACACATACACAGAGAGCACAGCCAAGGAGGTGAGCAGAAGATGGGAGGCACGAGTCCTCGGGCTTCCATGATCGCTTTGCGTTCGCGTACATAGGCTGACCGCTACCTCTGCCCCTGTGCCCTGGATTTCAGGCAGCCATTCATAGAAAATTATTAATCAAGAGGCAGCAGCTTTCAGCCGTGCTGACAGTGCGATCTGCTACAGCTACATCTGTTTTTGACCACCCACGTCGCCCACAGAGAAGGCTGATCATTTTTAGTTGCATCAACACAAATCTGTTTCCTGACGTTGTTGTTGTGGGTGGTCGTCCGCGCCTCACGGTTGGCCCAGGTTTGCTTGGCGTGGGCATCCTGTGACATAATTGTTTCCAAAAAACGACCGCTTTCGGCATTTCCACAAAGCTGGACGGCGCGTTGATTTTAAACTTTCCCACCATGGAGAGCGTTTTCGAAAATGTGCGGTTTCTGTCAATGAAACGCCAGCTTTGTGTAAACGCAAGGCCCAAACAACACTTTTTCAGAGAAACCTCTCTTCGTGTAAACGGGCCGTCAGCCATATACAATGCAGTCTTGAGGACTCTCCCCAGAGGACCAGAACCATTCTGCGCACCTTGCCTCCAGGGAGCCTAACAGTTCCCATGATGGCAAGGCAGGAGAAGGAGGCGCCCCCACTGGGCCGTCAGAGTAACAACCCACAAGGGTTTCGCCCTATTAGCATAAACAACACCTTTGCTAATAGGAGGTACCAACAGCCTATAGGCCCACCTGCATCCTCCGCCTGGTGGTTAAATACATGGGAGTCTCCAACCTCTTTTTAGAACTGAAGACCGCCTTTGGATGAGAGGCAAAACCTCAACTTTACTCTTCTGCACAATGTATCTTACTCACCTTGGACTAGTAATCAATTTCAAGATAACACAGAGAGAGACACAACTACACGCAGTCAAACTCACATCGATGGAGAATTCAGAGTTGCCAGTTAGCCCGATATGCACATCTTTGGGCTCTGGGAGGAGCCGGACTGCGTGGAAAGAACCAACACAGAAACAGAACACACAAACTGCACACGGGATGTAAACCTGTGAGCCAAAAGTGCTACTGCACCACAGTCATACCTATGGAGAACACGGATAAAAATGTAGAAAAGATTTTTACAGAAAAATGTGACAGTAGTATTTTTATGACTACAGTTACACACCGATGAGTACAGTTTTATGATACATACGAAGAAATATTTTACATTATATATATTATTTATTTATATTTTAGATGTTGAGTAAAATCATCCACCACCTAAAGATAAACAAAGCAATTACATACGGTAAAGCTAAAACATTTCTCACCCACAGCAGTAACTTACTGTGAGCAAGTGCAGCATAAATATAGCCCTGACTAGTGGAGTGGGTTTAAAAAAAAGAAAGAAATTAAGTAATTTGTACAATTTATTGTTCGCACAAGATAAAAATGTCAGCTAAACAGTTAGTGGTAAATCGAATCACCTACACTAGGATGGACTCTTTCTGTCTGATACCTCTTTCACTGAGAGCCTGATGAAGCCTCTGATATCTGCAGCATTACGAGATTCATTTAGACTGCAGCGGGTTAACTGCCGTGTGTGTGTGTGTGTGTGTGTGTGTGTGTGTGTGTGTGTGTGTGTGTGTGTGTGTGTGTGTGTGTGTGTGTGTGTGTGTGTGTGTGTGTTGTTGCAAAGCTTAGGTCTACAAGCTGGTGTCAGATTGTAATTGAGTGGCTCCAGTTCGAATGTGTCTCCATTAGCTCTCCCTATCGGCGTGGACTCACAGCAGAGACTCCCAGCCTCTAATCCACTCCACTGATTTGCAGGGTGACTCACAAAAGAGAAGCCCAATTTGGAATTTTGAAACTTGCGGGTTTGACTTCTGGTTTGACTGTTGTCTCGAACAAGCACCTGCTGATCTGGAGCTGGAGCTGAATCATTTGTACTGAAGATGCACCAGAATTTCACTCGTTCATTTGAAAATTTTAACCACTACTAAACCGTTTATTTATTGTTTGTATTTGTTTTAATCATATAATGTGGAGAAACATTTCTTGTTTTACGTTCCTGGACTGGAATTCTTTCTTTTGGAAGTTTTTTTTTTAAAATGTATGGTCCAAAGGAATGTGTTTCTCTCTATAGCTACTGACTGTGTAGTGCTACAGTACATTTATGCGTGTGTTTGCACGTGCTCCCCGCGTGTCCTCTATGCCCCCGTATTGTTCCTTCCATTGTTTTTCTCCACAAAAAGTCACGGCCTGACAAGGTGCTGCACGCTGTAAAAATTATGCCTTGTTTATACGTATTTATTTCCCCTTGACAGTTTAATTATTTCTGGCCCCATTGGAGGAAACCACATGATAAACTCCCCGTGTTCGTACAGATTCTAATTAGGAATGCCGGGGAATTAAAACAGAGTTGTTTCGAAATGCTGTCATTTTTCCCGGGCATCGCCTTGGAATTATGTCTCAATCAGCACAGGCGGAAATAATTACTTGTATACCTTCTAACTGCCAGCATTTACCAAATGGCAAAGCAATTTACAGCCATCATGGCCCAAGAAGCAATCATTGGGCCAACTATAAATTCACAGGTCGACGGTTTGGAGAGCAACATTAGTGCGGCGTTTGAAGGAAGGGTTATTGTGGGGAATTAGAGAGAGATAAAGGCTAGAGGTCTCTCGTCCTCCGAGTGCCGCCTCTTTCCGCCTTATTTTCTCTTTTACTGGTCAATCATTCTCACTGTTTTACTTCTCCTCTTTCCTCCGTTCCCCCACAATCTCGTCTGCATCCCTCAGCTGTCTTGATAGAGAAAACATAGCGGCAAGAACGCACACAGACACACACGCGTGCACACAGAGACACATCTCAAATGGAGGAAGTGTTACGATTAAACGAATTTCCACACACACCATTAAACACACTCATTGCTGGCACGGACGTGGATAAAGGCCCAAGATAAAAACATACATGAGCGCAGGCTCTTGAGCTCATACACACACACACACACACATACACAGTGAGGTTTTAAGGTAATTACTCACACACGTCATTAGACACAGACACAGATGAAGTGGAGTGTGTTTATGTTCTGTGTGGACGATTGCAGGCCCCTTCACTCTGCGGAGACAATAACGTTGTCTTCCAGTCAAGCAAATTGTGACAAATTTTTCGCGGTCGCACAGCAGCTACAGCCGTGAGAGTTTAATTTGAACGTTCTTTATGGAGAGAAACACAGAGTCTGGGTGGTTGACTGGGGCGTTGGCGCCCAAGCTGGTGTTAGCTCTGCCCCATTGTGTCACTGCAAGAAAATTGTTGGACTTGAAAAATGCATTGAATTGAAATTGTTTCAGAAACTGAGATATTATGAAAACTATTGACTAAAATGTTGTGCAACCGTGACACAACCTCAGAAATAAAAAATAAATAACTATTTGCACTACACTCTGAAAGCAGGCAGTAATGTTTAGTTGGTAGGTTTGTTGTCCTTGAAAATATTTATAATTTCCAAGGGCAATAAAATCCAAATTTACTTTTTCTGTTTTTAATACACCATCTTCCCATCTTTATTAGTCCCAGGATTATTCACTTTGCTCACACCTCGCTGTGAATATATTCAATCTTCAACTCATTTGTTTTTTTCTTTTTTTTGACAGGCATACATTTGTGTCAGAGTGTGCGTGTGTCATGCGTACTGCCTTAACAAAGAGGCGGCATTGAGAGATGACTAATCCCGGCGGAATACCCCACTCATGTTCTGTTTGAGAGCAGTGTAATTAAAGGAGCGCACCTCCAAAGTCACCTATTGCAATACAAAACAGCGCCTTTCACGGACACACAAGAGTGGAGTGCACACGCAGGCATGCACACACACACACACACTCATTTTGTTTTTATCTTTTTTTTTTCTCTGCACTTTCTGAGCCAAGTAGAATTCACTCTGTACATAATTACACCCCAGTTCTAATTTATCCCTGGGAATATATCAAAACCTGGGGATGAGAGAGAAGCGGGAAGCTGCCTTGTGGTTCAAGGGAGATTATGGGGTCGGAAAAAAGTTGAAATAGCTGAGTGGTGATCAGTCAAAAACAAGTAATGGTCAGACTTGAATCAGGACTGAAGTGAAGACTGAAACAAAAGTTACTTCACGACAACAAGACAGAGAGAGAAATACTTCCACTTGACTCAAGCCGCCTGTGTGCTGCCTGTAAAAGTAGAGCTGCACCCTGTAAGGATGATCTGTCAGCATGGTTTCTGCCAACTAATCACTGATTTTCAGCAGTTGGGACGACCATGAATCATTATGTGAAATGATTCATTCCACTTCATTTCAGCCACACTTACTTTTCCTCACACTTTTCTGTGTTCAAGTTATAATGATATTAATAAACCAAAGGAACGCTCTCATGTAAAACAGTTCCACCAGGGATCAAAGCCCATCATTATTACCATTATCTCAGATGGATGTGGAAAATACTGACCAACCGTTGCTTTCGGCCTGATTGGCCCCTCCTCTTTGCTCTGGGGTGAGCAAGGTCTGTTTTTGTTTGAAACCCTCAGACTTTGTCACTCTTCTTGTCCACCTCTGCGCCCATGATGATGATAACTTTGCCACGGGTCGCCTGGTGAAAACAAACAATAACAAGGCTTACACAAAGCTACTTGTACAGACAAATCTAAGTGATCAAACAGGTTTTTTTTTCCCTCACCATGCAAACCAAAAACCTGAACTGAATGAAAATCACGCTGCTCTTCATGTCGTCTTCATTTCTCAAGTGCCAACCTACGTCACGTCTGCCCTGTCAGTCCACGTTTGATGAGGTTTCACCCTCAGTCCAGCCCCAAAGACTCCCCCCCCCCGCCGGTTCCCCTGGCCCTGCCTGATGAGGTCACTCCTCTCGCGGTCTGATGAGGTGGAGACGCACCAACCTGCAGTCTGACCACTGACAGGACGATGACTGCTGCTGACCCCAGAGCACCGCTGTTTTGTTTTGGTTATTTTTTTGTTCCCATTTTTCTTTTCCTGAAAAGCGTCTCTCCTTTTCGCTCTTTGTTATTCCATCAGTGGTGATGGCGAGGTGGTGCAGCGGTGTGGAAGAAGGTCGTGGCTTCCACTCCACAGGCCTGGTGCCTTTCTGTGTGGAGTTTCAAGATTCAAGAACTTTATTTGTCATATGCTCATGCTGGATGTGCAGTGAAATGACAATTGACATTGAGTTTGTGGAGTTCTCTTGTGTCCTGCAGTCCAGAGACACACACGTGAGGCCATTTAGCAACTCTGAATTGTCCTTAAGTGACCATGAGTGCAAATGCTTATTTATCTCCATGTGGCCCTGCGATAAACTGGCGGCTAGTTCAGGGTGGAACTCTGAATTTAGGCCAAGACAGCTGGGACAGGCTCTAGCACCACCCACAACCACAACGCTGAGTGCAGGAGAAGCCATGATAGACATTGGATGAATGGAGGACGCGAGTGGTTGTAAACAGAGGGTTAAATATGCTGTATTTCATATGACTATTTTGCTTTATCGTACCTTTATGCACAAAGCTGCTCCACTTGAGTCTAGAATGCAAAATAAAGATTTGAATGTGGGAAATAGTGATATCTTTTTATAGATTGATGGGTCACACTCTCCATGTGACTCATCCTCTTCAGCCTCTTTTGGTCACCTTGAACGCCCCTGCCTCTCCCACCCGGTCTTTGTGCAGCATCTGTCTGTGTCTCTCTCAGTTGGACACATTTCTGTCTACCGAGCTGCGAATCCTGCATGACCTTTGCATGCGACAACAGTGCTCACGTGTTTCCCTGTTCTTAACAAATCAAGACATACAGTAAATCCTCCAGGATCAGAGTCATGTGCGTGGAAGGTGACTTTGCGATGATGTAGTCTCTGCTAAGGCAAAATTTGCTTTGGTTTTTAATTACCAAATTTTTGTTTTATTGGTGCACGCCCTCTGTTACGCCTCACCGTGTCCAGTCGGCTATAAAAACAGATTTAACTGTTAACATCAGATTGTACGAATGGTTTGTGTGCGTGTGTGTGTGTGTGTGTGTGTGTGTGTGTGTGTGTGAGGGTCACATTCCCCCGGCCGCCTCTCAAAGGTTACCCAGGCAGAGTTTGGTGACAGGTTCCAGAAAGCCTCCTAAACCCAGCAGCTTTTCCCAGCAGCTGCTGTTCTCTCCTTGGCCTTGCTCACCATTACTCCAACTTCCCATCGTCAAGGTGTGTGTGTGTGTGTGTGTGTGTGTGTGTGTGTGTGTGTGTGTGTGTGTGTGTGTGTGTGTGTGTGTGTGTGTGTGTGTGTGTGTGTGTGTGTGTGTGTGTGTGTGTTTATTTGAACTAACCAAACAGGACCACTTCAATAAAAAGGGGAAAAAATGGCCATATAAACACAGAATAAGAATCATATGGGTTGCCATGTCTTGTGATTATCTTTGTGTGATCAATGCTCAAGGCCACACTTTGTCAGACTTTTTTCACTGGCAGGTTTGTTTTGTTTTATTTTGTGCATGCTTTTTTTTCATAAATTTTAAACTAGGAAATAATTCTAAGGCTCGGGTGCCATAAAAAAGGTTCTGGAATCTGTTTTAGAATGAAACACAACCTATGATGTTTTTAACTTTACACTGCATAAACAAAACTGCTTTCATGAGGCTCAAACAATCCAATGTAATTTCAAAGACCAATGAGATCGGAACTAGTCCTGATGTTAATACCCATTAACAAAGACATAAAGAAATGACCTGCAGCTGAATTTAACAGTCTGTCAAGTGACACACAATTATCAGAAGCATTCCGGTGCTATTTCACTGTCTGTTGCTTCCAGTTTAACAACTGTAGAATCTCTTCCAAGCTTCTCCTGCATGTTGAGATCATTGTCTTTCTCCCCCGCACGCAGATGGCAAAGCTTGAAGCTCCCTGTTTTTCGCCAACAGATTCATTTTTTTTCTGTGTGACTGCGCCGACCTGGCAGAGTCAGCTTCACTTGTCAGACTGTGCGTTTCCACACTGCAGTCTGCGGACGGAGCCGTCGGGTGCCCGAGCGGCCGCAGCCTCCTGGATCTGCATCTGACCGAGTGCTCTGATAAAACTGCACTTTAACGTAAGATTTGACTGATTAAATCACTCAAGTTATGAACACACTCACTCACCCGCCAAATTGCAGCGGCTGAGCTGCAGCAGCGGCTTCACACTGACCAGAGTCCACAGCTCCCTCTGTTGGCCAGTTTTGAATTACAGCCTCCCTCTCTCTCTCTCCCTCTGTCTCCTTTCTGACTCGCACCACCAATTGCTCTGATTGAGCCTCATTAAGTGCCACTGAGACAAAGCGGCTTCGAGGTTGCACTAGTGTGTCACAAAAGTCGTGTTTTGTCTAACGAGGAGAGGAGAGTCGTCCGCCGCTGCCTCACTGATGTGACGTGTGTGTTTAAATCTCAAAATGTAATACTGGAATCCATTTGTGGAATTAACTGAAGATTTATTTTGCACATTTTCTCCAACAATCATCCTGGATTTTCCTTCCAACAGTGGCAGCACCTGGAATGAAGTGAAAATAACCACACTCTAGTTCCAACCCACAAAAGTTGGTCATCACAGGTTTGAAGAAAATCTTTCAGTTAGACTGAAAAGTTTTTCAACATTTATTCGGCACAAAAACATGATATGTCATTACCCTTTTATATCTCATAATTTGAGCGTGGCAGTGTGCGGCTGCAGGAGGTCGGCTGCTTAAGTGGCGACCCCTTGAATTCGTTAGACACACACACACACACACACACACAATGATTGAACTCACTGTGGCCTATCGAGTGGTGTGATTGATGTCAGTGAGAGTTGCAATGGATAATTTTTCCACAGATGTCAACAGGCTGCCACCACAGGGTCAACACACACACATGCACAAGAAATCAGCTATGAGTGGAGTCGTTCACAAAATGATAGAACCAAGGCTGCCAACACACTCGCACGCCTCCAGCTATGCCGTGATTCCACAGAGTGATGCCTCTGGTTTGAGCTTCAGCTCGGCTCTCTCAGAAGCTGCAAGCACCTCACTGATCACAGTTGCTGACATACTGTCTCCAATTTACGTTTGCCATTTATTTATTCATCTTTTGGTTTTTGGTTTTCACTGAACACTCGGGGAGCGGCCGTGTGTTTTCGGAGCGTTCCGTCGAGCAGGGGGAAGAGAAAAGTGGCCTTAAGGGGTCACTGTCAACATACACACCGACAGAAAATTAATCAATAGTCGGAGGGGGAGGACGGTGGGGGAGGCGGGGAGAGAAAGTAGGGTGGAGGGGGGCGTCAAGGTTGTTTCAGGCTTCAGCCAGACTCACTGAAAGACTGGCGACGTCAGGAGGATATGCAAAGAATATTTGTGATGTGTCAAACCTTGTGAAGACGCGCAGTGTATTTCTGCGAATATACGTCGGGCTTCGGTGTGCGGCCGCCTCAAAATCCTGCACTATTAACATATGAAACACTGCTTTTTGTTTTTTTGTTTTCAAAGCACCAACCCCCGATCCTTACGTCTTCAACATTTGGTTTCAAATGCTTTTGATGCTGCCTTTAATCAAACATATCGTAGTTCAGGCTGAAACTAGCTGTCAGTGTAAATACAGACGTTTCAAGACGGGGGAGTTGAAATTGAAAAGTGTCATTGAACACTTTGTAAAGTGAACGGCCACAGAGAGAACAAGGAGGACGCCTCCGCGAGCGCAGCCAGCTGATCACACACACACACATTTGTTTTCCTCCAAGTCAAATAAATTTGATTGTTTGTGTTGCAGATGTGCGTGAAGTCAGTCTCTCTCTCTTAGTGTGGCTCTTTTGCAGCTCGTCATGTTTTTTTTTCTCAATATTTACAGTTATTTATGTTTGTGTGGGATGTTTTCAAAACTACAAATTTCTATATATTAATCATTTCATACAAATTCAGATGTGGGAACCATCTCTCTGTCTCCCCCTCTCTCTATCTGTGTGTGTGTGTGTGTGTGTTAGAGACAGAGGTTTTGGCAAAAGATTTGTTTGCCCAGTAGTGACGGCAGCATTGATTCACACTCATCTTTGTCGATGCTTATAACCCCCTGGATACATCATAACTGTGTGTGTGTGTGTCTTTGTGTTGTGTGTGTGTGTGTGTGTGTGTGTGTGTGTGTGTGTGTGTGTGTGTGTGTGTGTGTGTGTGTGTGTGTGTGTGTGTGTGTTGTTCATCGCCAGGGACATTTATTCCTTGTGTTTGCTCATGTTTGAAAACATGAATGGCTGTTCCAGCTCACTGCATATATTTTATGTACAAAAACAAGTGCAAATTTGCCTTTCCCATTTTGTTTAAAGAAGGACAAATTGCAAAATTTTTAAATATTCTGCTTTTTTACGCCCGATAGTTGAAATCAGAACCGATTCTTCGTACAAAATTTCACTGCAAGTTCAGTCCTTCCCTTCGCTGTTTCTCAGGTGAACGTGTGGATGTTTTGCAGCTTTGCCTGCTGGATCCTCAGTTCACCGTAACTGCACTTCTGTTCAGTCTTGTTTGAGAGTCTCGCTGCTCCGGAGGCTCCAAACCCAGCCGTGTTTTTGCAGAATGCTGCGACGCTCTGACGCCGTTTCCCGCAACACCGGTGTTTTTACGTCCTGATTGACTCGAGTGCGAGCCGGTCGTAAACACACCGACGTTGTCGAGGTGAAGTGTCAAACGCGTCTCTGGGTTTTAAGGTACGTGTGCACGTGTGTGTGTGTCGGACAGAGAGAGGAAGGGAGACAAAATAGTTGCCGTTGCACTCCATCACACACACACACACATAGACACACAAACACAAAAAAGAAAAACACACACACACACACACACACAGACACACACGTTCATCAAAGCAAAGATTGGTTTCAGGAAATGTTTTATTATCGGTTCCCTTCCAAAGCTGCTAATCACAACCACTCTCTTTCATCTTTGCATCCCCCTCTTTCCTCCTCTCCTTTCCTCCCCTCCCCTTTTCTTGATCTCCTACACGCACGCACACACACACACACACACGCTGTGTGCGAGGGGGTGTCTGAGCCTTGAAAAAAAGGGGTTGGAAAAGGGAAAAAATGAGTGTGTCGTGCGCTACAGGTTTCCTGTATTAAAAAACAAAAAAATGCTGAGGAGCCACGACTCACTAATGTGGGAGAATTTTAAATTCGAGGATATAAAGGAAATCCAGAGAATCGGTAGCACGCTGGTGCCGGAAAGCCTGACATGAGAAGAAAAAAAAAAATACCAGCACCACCCCTCGTCCGAATCATTCCCAAATCACGACACTACAAAGGAGCAACATCCCTGGAATTGCTGTAATCCCCTGTTTCACTGCTGAGCTGTGATGTGCTTGTGTGTGTGTGTGTGTGTCTGTGTTTGGAAGGGGGGCGTTCCTGTTCTGCTGTCGCCTCATGAAGTGGTCAAACACCCCCGCTACCCACCCCCGTTGCTCTGACGTTCAGCGAGGCCACTTTTGTGTTTTGCCGCTGACACACTTTTAGGTGAATTGTGACACAGACCTGCTCTGAAGTAGACAGACAGACAGACAGATAGATAGATAGATAGATAGATACTTTATTCATCCCCTCAGGTACCACAGAGCTCATTCATATCTCAGCGACTTCAAGTGCTTGAATCGCACGCTTACCGTCCCCTCATCCTGACTGGACAAACACCATGCGAGTTGATTTCCAATCTGACGCTACAGCAGTGCTGAACTGGGAGGACTTCCTGCGGGGCTCCTGAACAGAGAGACCGAGTCAAAGAGACAAAAGAGTGAGAGCTGGACAGAGGCGGGATGTCTTCCTTTAAATCTTCCCCTCACCTGTCCCTCCCTCCTCCTCCTCCTCCTCTTCCTCCTGCTCCTCTCGTTCTCCCCACCCCCCCACCCCAACCCCTCCCCTCGATCCCCGCCCTGCGCCACGCCCCTCACCCGCAGTCATTGGCCGGACCCGCACCAATCGCGGCGGCGGCGGGGCCTGAGGGACTGCATATGCAGAACCGCTGCTTTAATATTCATGAGCGGCTCTCGGGGCTTTAAGTCGTTGATTAGGACGGCGGCGCAGCTTTCCGTCCCAACTGCCTCGCCGGCCGGCCGCGTACCGTCGCTACACAGCCAGCACCTCGTCTCTCTCCGGCTCTCACTCACACACACACACACACACACACACACACACACACACACAGGCACACACGCGCACGCACGCACGCGCTGTCACTTCCACACAAACACGCACACGAGCACGCAGAGGCGATCAGTGCGGGCAGCGCAGAGCCGGGTAATTGTACTGCTCCCTCCGAGCGCAAGGACGCACCGAGAGAGAGAGAGAGAGAGAGAGAGAGAGTGAGAGAGGAGGAGGAGGAGGACCGGGAAGAGGAGAGAAGAGGAGGAGACCTACAAGAAACTTTACTGCCTTTCGGTTTTTTTTGTTTCTTTTAATTTTTTGTAGTTTTTCTTTCCGACTGTCCGCCCCCCGCTTTTTTTCTCGGCCGGAGGAGGTTGACTTGACAATGAGCCGGTATCGCCGATGGATTCGGTAGGACGCCTGTCATCCGAGTGTTTTTTAATGCACTCTGAACAAGAGTAGGTAAATTTTTTTTCTTTCTTCCCCCTTCCCCTCTTCTCATTCATCCGCCGTGCAACTTGCGTGCGTCCGTGCGTGCGTGTGCATGTGCTCGTTTTGCATTGCAGCGAGCGGAGGTGTCCGTCCGGGCGTCACGTCAAGGTTGTTTCTGTTTGTCAGGTAGCACGCCTTCTGTGTGTGTGTGTGTGTGTGTGTGTGTGTGTGTGTGTGTGTGTGTGACCACCCGGACCGACAGCAGCTCTTTACCTCCTTACTCAGTTTGGCCGAGGAGGAGCAGAATCTCTGCCCCCCCCCCCCTTTTTTTAACCTGGCCCGCGCAGCCGAGCACGACGAGACACCTGCGCGCGCGCGCAATCGCAGACATACACTTTCAGTTATTAGAAACAGTTTTTTGCTGTGGTTTGTTTTTGAAGTCAGTCTGAAACTCGCATCCACACACGTGTGCGCGTCTGTGCCGCGCACTTGTGTTTTATCCTTTGCGTTTGTCAGCTGGGGTGGAGTGGGGGGGAGAGAGGGGACGGGGTCATTAAGGTTATGGGGTGACGGGGGGGCTGTTAAGGTGTGAGGGGACCAGAGGACAAGGGCCCATCAGAAGCTCTTAAATGCCAAGCGGAGCTAGAATTTCAGACGGACAACTCAGCGTGCGGCCGCGCACAGGAATTAGAGACAGTCTCTCTCTCTCTCTCTCTCTCTCTCTCTCTCTCTCTCTCTCTCCACATCACGCACACACGCACACACGCACAGTGAAAATTGCGCCCCGCCGAGCTGCTCTGCTCCCTTTGCCAACTCTTTGCTCTTTTACGCGCTCCTTTTAAAACCAAGAGTTAAAACACAGAATTCCTGATTGGTCGGAGGGCAGCAGCAGCAGCAGCAGCAGCAGCAGCAGCGCGCGTTCGCCGCTTGAAAATAGCCCGCATGCAGGAGGGATTGACTCAGGGGTTAATGTGCGCACGAGAATTTACAAGTTAACGCAATGAAAGTTGAAACACGCGTTAAGGTGGAAAACAGCCCGTCCAACAGTGGCTCCACCGAATTCCACTTCCAACTAAATTACCATTTTTAAAAAACAACGACCGGCGGTAGGTTTTCCTATTGAGTTGCAGTTTAAATAAAATGGAATTAGTCAGACTGAATCACAGCATCACCTGAAGAGGCATGTAGGAATTTAAGAGGCCTTTAAAAGCGATGAAATGTGAGGCTTCATGAATTGTTTTTTTTTTTTCTTCTCTGAGCTGGAGGTCATTGATGCTTTTAGGAAAAAAACTAAATAATTTGTGTGATTTGAATCCGATTCACCTGTGTTGTGTGTGTGTGTGTGTGTGTGTGTGTGTGTGTGTGTGTGTGTGTGTGTGTGTGTGTGTGTGTGTGTGTGAGCGAGCGTGGAGAATCCCTCTCATCTGCATGGTGCTTGGAATATGAGGGAACATATTTTTTTTTTTTTAGATAAGAAGAACATTTGGAAACTGGCTAAAGAGAGTTTAACCCTCAGCATTTCTGGAAGCTGACATTGTCTCAATTTCCACTTAATTTTGGACACCCATAATTGATTATTCTAAAATGAGAGACTTTTTAAAGTGGGTTCAGAAAGTCGTGATAATAACGTCTCAAATATAATAGTACATATCATAATAATATAACACAAATAGACTGGACACACAAAGCTCTTTGACTTTGCTGCCATAACCACTGTGTTACCTTTCGTGTAAAATATTTTTCCATACTCTAAAATTCTACGACAAAACTTCCTTCTTTACTGTTTGTTTTAATTTGGCATATCGACGCAAACAGAAAAAAAAAAAAAAAATCACCGGTGTTGATTGAAGAGATTGGTGAGGAGATTTCAAATTCTAAATGAAAATGTAAAATCTGAGCGTGGCGTGATGCCGCGCTGTGCAGAAAACCTCCGGGTGCGTCCTCGCAGCCGTCTGCGTGCGCGACCCACCAGCCCCCTCGCGCTCTGCCGTCTCCGCTCAGGCTCCTCTGCTGCCTCCTTGCTCTGCACTTCTACCTTCTGCACTTCCTGCACTAATTAAACTCTCAGGGATGATGATGATGATCACGCTGATAATAACAATAATAATAATAACAACAACAACAGCGGCGACGACGACGGCGACGACGAGCACCTGTTAACATAATTGCATCCCCCCCCCCGTGCCACCTTTACACATATAATCTGCATGTCATTAGGACATATTTCCGACGGCGACTTGAGTGAATTGCGTCGGTCTGTCAGCGGGTGCGAGGAGTCGGGCGCTGAGATTTGCACAGCGGCCGTGCGCATCGTTCAGCCAGAGGTTTGGCTGCGCGGGAGCAGGTGACGATCGGCAGGCAGCAGCAGTGAGGATTTGCTTTGAAATTGATTTCCGTCCTTATTTTCCCCTCTTGATTTATCACTGCCCTTCCATTTACTGGGGGAAAAGGATGCAGAACTTTACACTTGAGTGAAATGTAGAATGAAAAAGAGTCTTGGTGCGCAGCCAGGACCGACGCTCCTCTGAGAGGATCCCTTCAGTCACAGCTTAAAATTCATCATGTTTTATTTGTGCAGGCCGCAATAAAAATGGAAAACAAAATCATTTAGTTGCTTCTAGTGATGCTCTGTTATTTCCACAATTTAAATGGCTGAGTGTACGAGAGAAACAGAGAGTGTGCTTTTTTTTTCCACTCTGCGTGTAGCACCGAATACAATGATAACATTTTATTTCTAAGGGATTTCCTCGAGTTGGAACAATTTTCTGCGTTTTTTTTTTTTTTTTTTGCATATTTCCAGATTTTTGTTTTTAAACCAGTCTTTCCTAATTTTAATGAAATAAACCGAAAACTTCAAGACAGGCCAGCTGTCATCCTGCGAGATGTTTAAAAAATCACATATTTAAAACCTAAGTGATGCAGCTGTGTAATGATGTCACAGCCGCTTCTTTCTTAGAGATTGCACTAATGTACTTTCCCTCCCGTTTCGACTGCGAGGAGGAGAAGATCCACATCTGCTGGAATTTGTGGAGAATGAAGCAGGAGCGTTTCTGAGCTCCCGTCTGAGAACATTTATTATCTCTCCAAAAGGCCTTTTCCTCCTTCTTTTTTATCAGTCTCTCGCGCACACTTTTTTTTTTTTTTTTTTTTTCTCAGGCCATGAGGGAGAGGGAGCTTTGGGGGGGAGGAGGAGGAGGAGGAAGAGGAGTAGCGGGGGAGGTGGGGGTAAACCGACTGCGGGGAGGGGCCGCGGGAGCAAAGAGAGATTGCGTAAATTAAAATCCTTTTAATCTCCTTATAAAATCATTTACTTAATTCATCTGTCAAAGCATGTCAATATGTGCCGCACTGATTTGTTGCCCCTGTTTGTGTGTGTGTGTGTGTATGTGTGTGTGTGTGTGTGTGTGCGTTTGTGTGTGTATGTGCGTGAGAGAGACACATGAAAGTGTGTGTGTGTTCGTTTGCATCTGTCTGTTGCCATGCATGCACTGCCACCAGTGTGTGTGTGTGTGTGTGTGTGTGTGTGTGACCTATTGTCTTCTTGAAGTGCTCCTCCTCTTCTTGTGCGACCATTGCCGTCTAATTGCGGTCTTTGCAGAATTCCTGTTCCCCCCCTGCCCCCAAGTCATTTTTTTGTGTTTTTTACTTCTAATTTTGCATGCCAGAGTGCACACACACACACACACACACACACACACACGCACGAGTGTTGCGGATTTAAGAACTGTCTCTGCAGACTTTTTTTAACTCGAGAAAACGCGCAAGTTTGCACGACGAGCGGCCTCCCTCGTCCGACATCCCAAACATTTCAGCGTTGATTTGGTCTGTAAAGAGGGAGACGGCCTTAGCGGAAGGTGGCCAGCAAGAAAGGGGAGGAGGAAGAGGAGGAAGTGGGAGGGGGGGTGAGGTGGCTGCAGGAGGGGGTGAGGCTTTTGTCTGACACCAGCACTTACGGGTCCGCTGGACACACATCCACGCCTGAACGCACACGGGCATGCATGCGCAAACGCACACAAAACTCACATATTTGTACCGGGGCATTTTTAGGTGAAAAATGTGAGCGTATATATTGAGGTGTATGTACACGTATATGGATATGCTTTTTATTTTAACGTTTACACATTGATGAACAGGCAGGTGCACATTCTCACACGCAAATCTTTGCCTCGTCCCTCAGTGCAGCACGTGTGAGAGAGACGGACAGCCGCACCAGGTGTCTCACACAGACGCACGCAGACACGCACACACGCACTACAATTAGCCGTGGGCGTGCGTGCGTGCGTGCGTGCGTGCGTGAGACTGGACGGCGAAGTGCTGATTGAAGGAATGCAGGGAGAGCGTCACATAATGAGAAACAATGCGGCTCATCTCTTCTAATCTCTTGTCCTGCTGCCTGCCTCCCGTCCCTCCCTGCCTTCCCTCCGCTCGTCCCTCCCTGCCTTCCCTCCGCTCGTCCCTCCCTGCCTTCCCTCCGCTCGTCCCTCCCTCGCGCTCCGTCATCCACACGTCAAAAACGCTCCTTCATCCATTGTTGCCGTTATCGCCGCCGACCCGCACGCCGGCTCGTCGCCTGTTTCGCCCGCCGTGCTCTGACTTTTCCCGCTTTTCCTGTGACTCCGGCGTTTTCCCGCAGATTAGGCGTTGTGGTTTCATATCGTGTGTGTGTGTGTGTGTGCGTGCATGTTTGTGTGTGTGTTTGTGAGGGAATTTGTTTGACAATATGTGAAAAAACAAGATTCAATTGACAATAAAAAAAAAAAATACCCTTCATCAGCTGTGTGCATGAATACACACACATTGTACATGTCTTCATCATATCGTGTGTGTGTGTGTATGCACGCGTGCGTGCGTGTGTGTGTGTGTGTAAGGGAATTTGTTTGACAATATGAAAGGCCAAGATTCAATTGACAAGAATTAAAATAAGAACACAGAAGATCATCAGGCATACACACACACACACACACACACACATTATACATGTCTTTATTAGATCATTTGTGTGTGCACGCTTGTGTGTGTGTGTGTGTGTGTGTGTGTGTGTGTGTGTGTGTGTGTGTGTAGGGAATTTCTTTAATGATATGTGAAAGGACAAGATTCAATTGACAAGAATCAAGAATTAAAATAAGAACAACCTTCATCAGGCGTGCACACACACACACACACATTATACATGTCCTCATCATATGGTGCGTGTGTGTCTGTGTGCGTGCGTGTGTGCGATTGTCTTTTTTACTTTTAAAAAAAAAAAAGACAAGTCTCATCAACATTTCTGATTCCCTCCATTTCTGCATCATCACCTTCTCAATGCATTGGCTCGTGGTGTCGACTGATCGCGTCCTCTGCGTTGTAGACGGATGCGCGCACGAGTGTGCGCCCGTGCGCGCGAGCCGATCGCGTCCATCTCAGGGCTTGAAAAGCCGCCTCTCACCCCTAATGGGAGGAGACAGCAGAGACCGGGCCACAATGGAACAGATTTAGATGGAGAGGTGCCGAGCGCAGAGGCGCGCCTGTGTGTGAGTCCTCGAGTGTGTGTGTGTGTGGGTGGGTGGGTGTGTGCGTGTGCGCGCGCGCACCTGTCTGAACGCACGCAAGGCCCAAAAAGAGTGATGCAGGTTCAAAAAGTCTGGCCTGTCTCTCACACTTTTCATGCCGGTTCTGTCTGCCTGCCTCGGAATCCACTGGGAGCCCCGTATAGATTGGCTGGCTGGATAGTCGCTCCCCCCACACACACACACACACACACACACACACACAAGCACACATTCCAAGGCCCTCGTGTGGTCTGATTAAATTGTCATCGTATAAACAGAAGAAAACGGGAGAAGGGGACACGGTGGCACGCGGGAGGAAATGAATGAGCGCGCCGCCTGGCCGCTGACAGTGAAATATTCCTCCTCATCCCTCCATCATGCTTCATGTGTGTGCCTGATGGGGAGAGAATGACAGGCCGGCCCCTCTGTCCCACCTCTCTCCTAGGTTGGTTTTCCCTCCTCTTTCCAGGCCAGGCTCTGCTCCATCCATCTCCCTCCTCTCCTCCTCCGAAGGAGGGCCGGTCTCCCCTCTTGGATGTTTTTTTTTTTTTTTTTTTTTTGCGCGGCTTATGACCTCAAAAAAAAAGAAAGGAAGAAAAAAACAAAAACTGCTCCCTTCCTGTCTAGTTGTGATTTATGCGCGCCACTTCTCTAAATTCTTCCGGTTGCTTCATCTTTTGATTCTCTCTCAGTTTCCTGTCTCAAAAAAAAAAAAAAAAAAAAAGCCGTCACTTTATTTCCCGTAAACACCAAATTGAGGAGATTCCAAGTGAAGCCCGCGAAGGCGCCGGGCTCTTTGAGGAAAGTGACGTTCAGTCGCTTCATGCAAAACACTTGTTTTTACATAGGAGCTCATAACAGTGTTTCTGCACCTTTAATAACATGTTCACACTGACTGCTGTGCTGAGGTGCTTCACCACATACGGCGATTCGAAAAAGCAAAACTGCTTCCATGAGAAAAAAAGTCGCCTTTAAGAATACTCTGATTAAAAAAATGAAAACAGACATGCAATTGTAATTTTTAGAAGTGTGGAAGGGCCTTTTCTGGCTTCTAGAAAAAATTCACAATTTTTTTTTTCTTTTAATTCATTTGTAAAAAAAAAAAAAAAATACATATATATTAATGCCGTATCACTGGGACAAAAGCCGAATTCCTTTGCGAGAGGCAACTTTGGAGCAATTAGAGAGCGAAAACACCCTCGTTTGTCCCTAAATATCGTCGCACGAGTCCCGACACGGCATAAATGAATCATAATAAACACCCCTCGCTCGGGACGAGCCTCCCTCTACACCACTGATTTGCACTTTTCTTGACCTCGGCAGATAATTCATTTCCGCTCTATCCCCATCTCGCTGCACCAGTCGGCCCGGACACACACACACACACACACACACACACACACACACACACACACACACGCACACACAGACGCTCTTCTCTCCCCACCCTTTCCACACCCCCCTCCCTTGTGGAGCTGTCACCTTTCTGCACCCGCTCAGTCCCTATTAAGGCCGACAGCCCATCTGCCGCCTGCCCCGCTAACACCTCCCGCCGCTAACGCTAACGTGCACACATCCACTCGGACACACAAAGGGCTGCGCCGAGCCCCACCTGGCCCCGGTGCCCCCACACACACACACACACACACACTGTGCCGACGGACGCGTTCCATCGCACATTTGCACATTTTTTTCGCGCCGTTACCGCAAAAGTTGTCAGCCTTTAGATTTGAACAAAGTGGTTTTAAATGTTCGTCTCTGACTAAAGCAAATGATCGATCTCATGCAAACGTGATATTTTTTTTTCTGCATCCTGCCTGTGACTGGACTACGACAGAGAGACGAGGATAATTTGGAAGGGCAGTGGCAACCTGTGTGTGTGTGCGTGTGCATGTGTGGTGGTATTTTTTTTCCCCGCCTTCAGGGAGCGGTGCGTTTTTGCATTAGCAAGAATGGCAACTGTCTCATCAATCACTGCATCGCCACGTCACGCACACACGAGCGCACGCACGTGCGCGCAGCTCCGCAGACACACACACACCGCGTCGTGGTCATTCTGCTCACAGATGGGCCAGCAACACTTGAGCGACTCGCTGAGCATCAGAAAGACACCCACAATCTCCGTACTCTTACACACAGACACACACACCGGCTCCCACAATGCGAGCCGGTGTGTGTGTCTGTGTGGATGCGTACAGGATTCTGATGGTGTGAAACAGGTTAGCCGGAATCACAAAGGTCAATGCTTTCCCTGCATATGCGTACAAAGCCATTGTGTTGAAGGTAGTAATTTTGCATTTTTGAATTTTTGCAAATAAGTGATAGAATTACTTTATTTTTTTTAATTCCTTAAAAATACACGGCATTGTACGATAATGCCATATCTTGATTTACATTTTTTTTTTTTTTTGCTGAGCCGAAAATGCAACCACCTAATGAGATGAATAAAGGTGCAAAAAATATCCTATTACCCCGATGAAGGTATAATGTAATAACACAGAATCCCCTTTTTTTAATCTTTTAGTGTCTGCTTTAATGCTATAAAATAATTTCTGTCAAGGCAGAAGCTAAATGACTTTATCTCGTTTAGCATAATCTCTTCTTCCTCCTCCTCTTTTTCTCGCTCTGCATCCATCTCGGCAGAGCGTTCGCTCTGGCGTGACGTCAGCGGTGGACGTAGAATTCACGCGCGGAGGCTCGCAGCCTCGGGGATTCGAACCAGCAACGGCACTGGATTTGCATCAGTCAGTTGTGACGGCGGGACTCTGCCCAATAAAAACGCAGTATTAAGTGTTGCCTGTCTATATGGCATTGTGACACCGCAACCGAAAGCCAATAAGTGTTTGAAGCAGCAGCAGCAGCAGCAGCAGCAGCAGCGAGATATCGATTCCCCTCGATTCACCAGAGTGGAACTAAAACCTACACATTACACACCCCGGCCCTCCACCCCTCACCGAGCACAAGCAGGAGGGGACGGCCGGGCTGCCAGACGACTGGCTGCTTCGTCTACCTGTCCGTCTGGCTGCAAATGGGAACACACACGGACGCACACGTGTAGGAGAGGCTGTGTTTGTGTGGTAAACACGCTTCTTCACTTCACTGGAACGCACAGCCACACGCTGCCCCTGTTTACTGATACACCAACGGCCGGGACAACATGCACACATGGAAACAGAAGGAAAATCCTCCGAGCAGATGTTGTTATTGCTCTCTTTTCTTTTTCATTAGAAACGCTGAATTGACGCAGCTGCAAGTGTCCTTAAAGCTCTCAGGCGACGTTGAGCATTGGCCGGAACCTTTTGCTAAAGTTTGGTTTTAATTCGGACTGCAGAAGTTTGTCACTGGTGTGCAAAATTCCACCATCATCATCATTTTAAAAAAATTATTTTCACATTCCAAGGCTGCACAGATAATTTTTTTTTTTTTTTTAAATCTGCCCTTAGCTGTAAATCTGTCCCACTTTCCCCCTTTTCAGTTATTTTTTTATTTCAATTAATTTTAAATTCTTTTTATTTTCCATGTTCAGAGATTTTGGAATGGACGTTAGCAAGTAGGTGTTTGTTTGCGTTCTCTGATTAAAAGGCCTGATGTTGTTGTTTCAGAAAGGCTGTTCCCCTTTGTTCCTTGTCCGGATCCATTGTCTTTATTCCTCATGTTTACCACCGCTCAGAATCAGGAATGCTGGACATCACAGTCTACACAGGAGTGTTCCAGCTTGTAGCCTACAGACTAACACCAAAGCATCACTAAAGCAGCAGCGTGCTGTTATAAACCCAGCAGTGAGTGACGATCAGTATTCCCTCCCGCCTGGCCTGCGTGGTGCAACACAGCGATTCAGCCTGTCCAGCGACCACCAGCGCTCACTCTTCATCGTTCCTTCTCTGAGGCCGAAAGTGCTTCAACTGCTCCGTCACTTGACGCAGCCTCAGCCGGTAGCCAGCGGGTGGACGCGACGAAAGGTTTAAAAAGTACCATTCTGGTTGCAGTGGACCTGTCTGTCGGTCTGTCGGTCCTGAGGCTGTTTGGTTTTTCTGTCCCTCCTGCTGGAAGATGTCTTTGAACACAACTCTTGATCCAGCTACTGACTGCAGCAGAAAGTGTGTGTTGTAATGTGTGATCATTTAGCTGAGCTCGAGTGTTCTATTTCCCAAATTAGCATTTTGTTTAAACGCACTGATTCTAAATTATATTCTCATGTCTGTAATTTCTTAAATTGCTAATACATGTCTAGAACCGCCTGCCAAAAAACTCCTCAAATTTTCCTTTTTATCTAGTGGAACTTTCCCCTCATCTCAAACACTCTAAATCCAAGTGTGAATTCTTGCCTCATGCTTTTCCCTCCTCTGCCCACAGAATGAACTTATCGAAGGGACCATTGGTGAACAGCAGCAGCGACGATATCTCCAAGTCAACCTATGGTAAATGCGGCGCTGGCGCCTGGAGGATGCACCAGACCTACGATCCGCTGGAGGCCAACCACATGAGAGACGCACATGCCCTCTACAACCCCAGGTAAGAGAACCCGTGAAGGGAGCAGAGTGTCGCAGCGACGAGGGGGGAAGAATCTTAGAAGGAGTGCGCGAATCAGTTGACTGGAGTTTGACGGCGGCGCTGCGCTCGACCCCTGCAAAGCTCAGATGAAACGGCTGGGGGCGGGGGGGGCTCACATCAGAGGAGGCTGACTCTGAGGTCCGCGAGTGTAGGCGTTGCACACAACGGGGAAACAGGAGAAAATGTAAAAGGCCGCAGCATCTGATATATTTAATTTTTAAGATTTATTAAAATTCTTATTTTCCCTGTTCTTACAATTCTTAGTGTCAATTTGAAATTCATATTTCAAAAAGTACTTTTTATTTTTTTTTTCTAAATTGAAGCAGTAAACTAAAATCCTTCTTTTTCATGTTACCACCTCCAAAAGGCCCTTTTTGATCATCTCCTGTTTAGTTTTGAGACAAGTCACCTCATTTTTTTTTTTTTAAAGGTAATTGTGCCGGAATCGCTCATGCAGAAAGCCAGTCAACAAAGTGACGACGGGCCTCGCGCCCTGAGTCACTGCCGCGGTCCAATCTGAGATGGGCTACTGTAAATACGGCGCTTGTGTCATGTCAAAACACGTGGAATGAATGAGGCGCGAGGCCTCGACGCAGTTTTCTGACTGTGTTCTCGCTGCCGCTCTGCTGCCTCCTGCGTCTCCGCTCTGCGTCTCGCTCGCATTCTTTGGAAAAACAAATAGAGCCACGTACCCGCCGCTCCAGCTGTAAGTATTCATTTTGTACATACACTACCAGTCAAAAGTTCGACCACGCCTTGTCATGCATGCATTTTTTTTTTTATCTTTACAACTTTGTAAGCTGCAAATCCTGAAGACATCAAATATATGAGCAAGATATATGTGATTATGCAGCAAAGACAAACACATTAAATAACTCTAAATGGGCTTTTTTATGAAAGGTGGCTATTTTGAAGAATTTAAATATAAAACGTGTAAACAAAATTCCATGTGTGTTTATACGTAGTTTTGATGCCTTCAGTGAGGAACTGCAATGTCAATAGCCATGAGAATGAAAGAAAAGACATTCAATTCATAGGGTGTCCAAACCTTTGACTGGTAGTGTATATAACAAAGGGGCCAACGCGACGTCTGTCGGGACTCACACAATTTAGTGTTTTAAGTTTTACCTCTGTGTGTTTGATGTGCTCGGACAAAACAGTGCGCAAGGATTCCACGCGTGCCGTTACTTTCTGTCGGTGGCAGCGTGCGGCGCCGTCACGCACCAACTGAAACTGTTCTGTATGTTTGCGCTCTTGTGATCCAGCGTAGGGCAGTGCTATTGATTACAACGTGGTGAGATTTTTTTACAAAGCCTTTTAATTTTTTCCAGTGTGTCTGTGCGCAGCAAAGCCCGCGTGCACCGCAGACGAGGAAATCTTAGGCCAATAGGATTTCAGGGTTAGTCCTGGGTCAAGCCAATTAGAGGTCTGGCAAGCCATTCTCACGCAGTCCTGCAGCCAATCACCAACTGGAGTTTGACCGGCCTGCCCCTGTGTGTGTGTGTGTGTGTGTGTGTGTGTGTGTGTGTGTGTGTGTGTGTGTTGGCAAGCGCTGAACTGCAGTGATGAGTGGTATAAAGGTTTGCCAGGGTCTGGGGAGTCACGCCATGGCTTTGGGTCAAACATCTCACACACACACACATGCGCGCACACACACACACACACACACACACACACACAAGCTCGCACGCGCGCACACATTAATAAGAAGGAATTTTAGGACTACATGTGATCTCTCAGGTGTTAATATTAATTTTGGTTGAGATTTAAATTTAAAATGTTTTTATTAGATGATGTAAGAATACGTAGATATTAAATAAAGATCAGAAATATACAATGTAGAATAGGAAGCAAAACAAATTTTGCAACATATTGTAATGCTGACAGTATTAATTAAATTTGTTTTTTTCTGCCCGCCAATCCCACACTCACGGTCTGTATTTCTTTTTTTTTTCCTCCAGGAAGGTTAGATTGTTGTTGTTGTTGTAGAAAAATACCAACTATTACAACTAGAAACGTTTCTATTGAACACTGAATTGCTCGACACTCCGATGACAGTCGCAGAAAAAATGAGGCAAACTCAAATTTTCTTTCAAATGTTCTCATTTGCCACGAATTCAGATTAAAAGCTCTTATTAAAAAAAAAAAAGATGAAAAAGAAAGAAATGAATGAAGACACATGAACAGAGCACACACCGGTGTGGTGAAAGATCACTTCCACACTCTCTCCCAGAGACCTGACCTCCAACCGTGCTGATGAGATTTGGGGGGACGATTAGCAGACGCACTCTCGCAGGCAGCGCCGCATGCAGCTCCAGCTCTGTTCCCCCTAAAGGGAAACCCCAAACGCACAGGAACAATATGTTGTTATTGGTCTGATGCAGAGTTAGAAAAACGCAAAAGAAAAATCCTGAAGCACGCTTGGTGTATTCTGATTGAAAACTTTATGGATATACAGAAAATATTCCTAAAGGTTTTCTTTGTTTGTTTGTTTGTTTTTGAGGCATCTGCAGTTTTCATTGAACGGCAACAATATTATCCCAGTTTTTATTTAGGCCATCAAACTATGGGAACGTGATGAATAGTCGGGCAGGCAGAATGCACTTGAGTACAACCCGCGCGCACACGCACGCTTTGCACACGCACGCATTGCACACATTGCTGTAAACTGAGCCCAATGTAATCATAATGATAAAGCAGATTGCCTTAACACACAGATGGGCCTCCCAACAGCTGTGCGTGTGTGAGTGTGTGCGCGTGCGAGTGTGTGTGTGTGTGTGTGTGTGAGTGTGTGGACAACGCTGATTGGATTGCAGATTTATAGAAGAGGATTACTGGTGGGGTAGAGAGGAAGAGGGAGGGTTTCAGACTCTCACCTCTCATTAACTTCCACCCCCTTCACCTCAGCGTGCATTATTTTCAGCCACGGATAAACACACACACACACACACTACGCCACCCTTAATTTCTCCTCGCAATCTCAAGTCGATGCTGAATTTACATTATAGCGCAATTTATTTTTCAAGGATCTTGAGTTTTTCTTTATTTTGTTGGTTTTTATCAGTAAAAAACAAACTTGCGTGCAGGGTTAGCAGCAGCAGTCGCCCCACTTCACGGTAATAAAAATACGATGATCGGACATCAGACCGTAAATCAGGCGTAATCAAAGAGACAGAATGCAGTGAGAAGCGTCGGCGGCCAGAAAGAGACAGAATTAGAGGCAGAGACAGTGGCCACTCCAGAAAACCTGATTATGGCTGGATGTGAATTAGATTCCCTAACAGATGGTCCAGGAGCCAGGGCTGCAAGGTGCATTGGCCAGTGTGGTGGGGAGGAGGAGGAGGAGGATGAGGAGGTGGAGGAGGGAGTTGCGTGTCAACAGCAGCTGCCAACAGTATCGATCAGTTAAGGTGAAAACGCTCGTCGGGAAGATTGGGCCTTTATTCTTTTTGCATCTTTTAATCATCAGTGCGTTTGAGTCACGTGGATTAAACCCTGAATCCTCCCAACACTCGCAAAAGCAGCAACAGTCAGTTGCTGCATGCAATCGTTTTTTTCCTCCAGCTTTTTTAATTCACAACGTGCTGTGTAAAATATTGACTGTTGAATCATGGAAATGATCAGCTGAGCCTCTTCCCGGCTCTCCACGTGCGGGTCATTATTACCGCACGTATCCGAGGCCCTGCTTCCGCCTCTCTCCCCTTGTGATGGATGGGTGTAAATCATCCCCGTCCTGAAGTGACAGCCCAATTTCCCCAAATCTGATCTGCTTAAAGAGTGCAGCTTTGGCCTCTCCTCTCTCCTCCTCTCCTCTCCTCCTCTCTCCACCTCTCCCCCTCTCCTCTTCTCCTCCTCTCCCCCTCTCCTCTTCTCCTCCTCTGCCTCTTGTTGCTCCCCTCTTTCCCCCGGCCATCACTCCGGCGCACCTTAACTTAACTCTCCCTCCTCTCCCTCCCCTCCTCCCGTGTCACATTTGAAAGCCTGTCATATTGACTAGAGTGGAAATCCTCTTTCACCATCTGTTTAATAAAATGTGCTCTTAATCCGATGGAAGGGATATTTTTGGTGGGGAAACACTTTTTTTATTACTATTATTTATCGTTATTATTGTGATTATTATTACGTTTCTGTGCAATTTCATTTGATATGACAGCCGGCGTGTTGGATTCGCAGGCCTTTTATCAGTCTGTGTGTGTGTGTGTGTGTGTGTGTGTGTGTGTGTGAGTGAGACGGCGGGAAGGTGTGTGTCGTTCGGCGAGACAATTTTTTTTGAGCATTTCGGTTCCTTTTTTTGCAGTGAAACACACATGAAGTGTTGGGAGGAACTTTACCTCAGGTGTTCTGCAGTGACACACACACACACACACACACTGGCATAGTTAGCATGTTAAACAGTCAGTTTGATGGACAGCTCTGAATTTGATGTCACACTTGCAGCTGTTTCTGGCGCTGCATGCGCGAGCTGCACCCGCAGCCCTGCGCTGCGACTCTCACAGCGGCTGAAGTGCCATTCTTACAGTAGACGAGCCCCTCAACCCCGCAACACACCCACACCGCGCAAACACAATGACAAGCGGCAGATAAAGGAGAGCGCAGGGTAGGTGGGAGGGAGGGGAGGGGACGGGAGGGGGAGGTGAGAAACAAAGAGAGAGAGGTAAAGGGGGAAGAGGGAGACATGGTGACAAAGATAGTGGCCGGCAGCAACACACTTATCAGCCGCTGCTCCCAAAGAAAATGACCTAAATCATCAAGATTCCCATCGCTCTCTCGCTCTCGTTCTATAACACACACACACACACACACACACACACACACACACACACGCACACACACTCCAACTCACAAGGTTAGGTGTGCTTTTGCACAACCGTTTTTTTTATATATTATTTCTCCCCTGAACGAGACCAAACTCTCACACTCTCTCGTCCGCAGGCCAGTGCCTCTACGTTCTTGAGTCGAGCGCTTGAGATGAGGGGAAGCTCTGGGCCGCCAGTGAAATCCCTCCTCAAGAAAACACTAAACTGAACTCGAAGTTAGACGCAAATATAAAATACAGAAAGAGAGAAACAAACACCTGGACGTGACATCCGGAACACTTGCACAGCCGTGCGAGTGTTTGTGTGGGGTTGGGGGTGAACTTTTACGCAGCGTCCGGCCGCATCGTCTCCGTCAGGACGCGTCGCACTTCTCTCCTCCCTGCGACTGTCGGGCGGCTGCTGCTGCTCCGTCTCCGCCGCCGTGCTAGAAAATTCAAAGCGGCGCGGCCGATCCAGAAATAATATAGACGCGCAGTCCCGGCGCATTTTCCCTGTCGTCTCATCCGTCGGCCTTTACAGCCCGACAGACCATTGGGCACAATGTGTTTTTGCCATTATCCCATTGATTGTATGTAATCAGGGGTTTATTCTGCAGCCAATGAAGTGAATTACAGGTTTCCTGCCCGGCTAACACTGTAACAATTGATCTGCTCCCCACTGTGTGTGTGTGTGTGTGTGTGTGTGTGTGTGTGTGTGTGTGTGTGTGTGTGTGTGTGTGTGTGTGTGTGTGTGGCTTAGATACATAGGAAAGAAAGGGATGAAAAGAATGTACGTGTTTGTTTGTGTGTGTTTGAGAGAGAGGGAGGGATGGAGGGATGGAGGGAGGTAGAAATGACTGGAGAAGGCAAGATTGAGGCCCGTCGAGAGGGCGAGAGGGAGCTCGGTAGGAGGGAGAGTGCTTTAGATTGACTGTCTCTGCGTGAGTTTATATTTTTTATTTTATTCATTTTTCCCGCTGAAAACAACCGTAATCATCGACCCGCTGTGTTTCTGTGGTGTCAAAGCCTCACACACACACACACACACACACAACCGTACACATCGGCTCTCGCCTCGCGCAGGTCTCCTCCTCTGACACACACACACACACACACACACACACACACACACTTCTCCCAGTGCACACTTCTCAAAAAAACCCGGCTAATTATTTCTCATTAACACAGCCGCTCGTTGTCGCTCGTTCTTGCAGCCGTGCTACAAAAGTACACAATATTGTCCTGTTGTGAGTCTTTGTGCTGCAACAGCTCTCGACCGGGCTTTTCACCCGTGCGGTCCGGCCTGGTCTGGACGTTATCTGGTGGTACGTATCAGGCCGACGAGGTGACAAACAGCTCTACGTTGAGCCTCCTCAGACTGGAGAAGCAGGAGCTGAATCGCAGACTGAAGTGGGGGTGAAAAAGACGGGGAAAAAAAAAATAAACAGGCGAGAGCGAAGGGGGCCGCGAAAGCAATTCAGCCTATTGATGAAATCATCCTATTCATTTGGCTATGGGAATGTTAATGCATTTTTTTCCTGTCTTCTATTTTCTCCCTCCTTGCTCCATTCTTTAATTCAATGTATTTTCCTTTCTGTATTCCATCCTTCCCTCACTTTCCCAAAGCGTTGCCAGTATCATCTAGATAGAATTGTGTGGGATTTTCACATCCTCTCCCCCTCTCTTTTCTCTTTGCTTATTGGACTGTGTGTTCTTATCAGCGTGGAGAGCACAATGCTTGGTGTGATGGAAAGGTATTAGCCAAACCGCGGTAGCTACGTCGTCAGCACTTCTCCCTCCTCCGTCTGCGCCGCCGCCGCCGCTCCGCCCCCCTCTCCCCTCCCTCCCACCTTCCCCTCCTCCCTCTCTTCCTTTTCATTGGAATGTGATTCTTAAAATATCATCGCAGCAGGTAGACGCGTCTCATTCCTCCCGCGCCTCGGTTGCGCTGGACTTCGGAAAGATCTGTGCTCTCTCGCCACCTCTCCTCCCCCGTCGTGTCTCTCTTTTGTCGGTCCGGAGCTGCAATCTTGCAGGGTAGTTGCGCAAAGATTGTATGTAATAAAAGATTGCAGGCCCAGATTTGGAACGCAGAGGGAACAGTGCTGGCGGACCAGAGTGTGGCAGAGTGTAGTTGCTCTAATGTGATGATTGTACGTTTGTCCCGTGCGGCTTGTTGGAGGTGCTGCTGCTCTCATGACTGCTGTCGCACCTTCCTCTGCACTTCCTCCGACGCCGACGCGGAAAACACATTTGTCTTGCTTCCTCCACCTCGTCGTGACGCAGAGTTTTTCGGACACATTGGTCGATTTGTTGTTTGAAATGTCAGAAAAAGAAAACAATACAGTGGTATTTATAAGAGGTTTAACGCTATATATTATATTATACATTATTATACCAAATGGGTTCTTTTTAGGATTGAAGTAGCTGCAGCCATTAAGAGAAAAATCTGACAGTTTTCCAAGTTGGTGTGTTTATAAAACTGCTCAAATGGCTGAGTCAGCAATTTAACATAAACGAATGACAATTTTAACACAAACAGCGACACAGTATCCATCGTGTGATAGCAAGTGTGATAGCATGCAACTGGGGTGGAGGGGGAATGAAGCATCGTATATTTAATGTAAGTCAAAAAAATTCAAAACGGTGATTTGCTTTTGCACTCAGCAGCAGGAGGGCAGTGGAGAAAGTGGGACTCCAACAACAGAGGCTTTGACTGAAACCTGGACACTGCTCCTCTTTGTGTTTGCTGTAATCATTTTTATAACATGGATTTAAACCCCCCCCCCACAAAAAAGGAAAAAAAAATCTAGCTTTATGCTTTTGCTCTTTATAAAAATCTCTTTAAACACTTAAAAACATAAAGAAATGATTAAAAACGCCCCCCCCCCCTTTTTTTTTTCTCTCTCGGCACTCATCTGAAGAGCCGGCCGGCACAATAAGACTGCTCTTTCAGCACTGAGCCGTCGTTACATGGAGCCATAATTATACTGATAACATACATACATAAATGCATTCAACCTCTCACTCAGCACAGTGCACTGGCTGTGATTTCTTAATCTTCTTTCCTCTCCTCTCCCCTGCACGCATGTCTTCCTTTTTATTCTTTTTATTCCTCCCCCTTTGACTGCCATTATTTTTCATTTATAAGAAGCAAGGGAGGGGGGGGGGGGGGTGACAGGGGGTGAGGGCGGGGGTTGGACAGAACGCATAGGAAAAGATGTGAGTTGTACGGAGAGAAAAAAAAGATGATAGAGAAAATGAGAGGGCAAAAAAAAGGAAGGAGGGAGAGAGAGATAGATGAGAGTTTGACAGAGATGTGGAGGGGAAATGCGCCGGAGATCTTTTGCACTTAAACTCTTTTAGTTAATGGTCCTCCGAGGGATTGACGGCCAATAGAAGGGGGCACAGGAGAGAATAAAGAGGGGGCAGTGGGGGGAAGGGCAGATTAAATAATTGCCGTTACATTATCTGCTATATTGGGTCTTTTTCCGTGCAACTCTGCGCCACCTCTTCATCCAATCAGTCTCTGCCTTTACCGTCTGTCAACCCCCCCACCCCCTCTGTGTTTCAGCAACGTCCTTCTGTGTCCGTCGGCAAACTCACCTCCTTTTTGCTACTTCAACATACAGAAATTTCCCATTACTGCTCCAATTTACAATCAGCAGCACCAGCGAAGAAATTAGAATTGACTAGTTCTGGCATATTTACAATTACGTGTTCATTTATATGCACTATCCCTTTTAAATAAGTAAAAGAAAAAAATATATATATAAAAGCCCAAATAACATTTTTGTTCACATGAAAACACAAACTTTAATTCATATTTAGAGGATTTCCACCATCGTCTTCTTTCCCTTATTTTGACTCTGTCCACTCACCTGGCTTCCTGGCCGACGTGCCGCCCTCCCGCCCTCCCTCCCTGGGCCCGGCCAGCTCTCCTCAGCCATTCTCCATCAAGGCCGCCGTCTGCGTTTTATGGCTCCCTGTCGAACGAGGATCTTTTACAGGCCGACTGGACTTTAGAAGCCGCTCGTTTAGCAGCATCCTGCCTTAATTAAAAACCCCTTTTGTGCTTTCTGCCTTTTAACAATAAAAAAAGGCAAGAGAACGGAGGGAGGGCAGGGTTACGGAGGGAGAGAATGGTAATGCGGAGAGGGAGAGTCTGGCGGAGGGAGTGGGAAAAGATTGAGTCGGGCAGAGGGGGGGAGAGGAGGAGATGGCGCTGAATAGGAAGTGATTGGGAGGGAGGTGGATAGATAGTAAGGAAGACAAAGGGATGTATGGAGAGATATGGACAGAGAGAAGATAGCTGTTAATTACAACTGCCATTAACAAGACACCAGCGAGCCTCCTCGGGGGAGAGACTGAGAGGGGGGAGGAGGGGGAGCCGCAGAGGCGGAGGGAGGTGAGAACACAGGCACCAAACCAGAGCAAAGACGACAACGACCACTTGAGAGGAAAACAACAGTTTGGCACTTTACCTTCAAAAAGCAGATTTAAACTGAGTGGCTGAAATCTCCCAACTGTTCAGCCTGAGCTTGAGTGCCATCTGCAAACTCTGTGTGTGTATTTGCGCGCAGGATTCGTGCGTGTGCTTGTGTGTGTGTGTGCGCCTGTGTGTGTGCGCGTGTGTGTGTGTGTGCGTGTTTGTGTGTGATGCTGTCCGTGGGATGATTGAGCAGCAGAGAGGCTGCTTACTGATTACCTTCATGTAGAACAAGCTGCTATTGACTGGAAAGTGACGGATGACCATTGGCCGAGAGGGTGTGTGTGTGTGTGTGTGTGTGTGTGTGTGTGTGTGTGTGTGTGTGTGTGTGTGTGTGTGCGCGCGTGTGTGCGTGCCGTACTATGGATGATTCTTTAGCGGTGCGTTTTACACACAGTTACCCTGATAATAAACCACAGTGACGTCTCTCTTCTTTCGACTCTCTCCATCGCTCCTTTTAAGGAGAACTGGTGATAAGGCGAAGCCGCGTGTTCATCACTGCTTGTGTTGCTTGATTACTGTGAATTCTTAAGAAAAAATAAACATGAATACATACTCACCTTGAACCAGAATTACTCTTTCCGCCTCCAAAAGAACATTTCTTCCTGTATTTGCGAGTGTGTCTGCTTTTCCTCCAGTCTGGACTGTTTCACTCTAACACCCTCCTCCTCTTCTTCTTCCTCTCGTCCTTCCATTTTTACCCCCCACCCCCATCCCACTGCCTTAGGCTTCTCTGCAGAATGTCCAGTAAGGAGCGCCACCTTGAGTCCAATTGTCCGTCCTCGTACATAAAGACTGAGCCGTCTAGTCCCGCCTCCCTGACTGACAGCCTAAACCATCACTCCCCCGGCGGCTCCAGCGACGCCTCGGGCTCCTACTCGTCCACCATGAACGGCCACCCCAACGGCTTGGACTCCCCGAGCCTCTACGGCTCAAACGCGGGTCCGCTGGGTCCCTGCCGGCGGCCCCGGATCAAAGCGCTACGAGGACTGTTCGTCAACCATCGGGGAAGATTCACAGATTAAGTGCGAGTACATGTTGAATTCCATGCCCAAGAGGCTGTGCCTGGTGTGCGGGGACATTGCGTCGGGGTACCACTACGGAGTGGCATCCTGCGAGGCCTGCAAGGCCTTCTTCAAGCGCACAATCCAAGGTTGGCCATCACTTTGAACTTCACCTCTCCCTTTACTTCTAAGTTTGTGTCACTCTTTCTTCCTTTTTCGGTGCCTGTCTGTGCCTTTAGCTCTTTTTCTGTTACTGTATCTACTCCTAAAATCTTTTCAGAATGGATGCTGATTTTACATGTCCAGGTTACTTATATCACAAAAACTAGTGTTGTAGTCAAGACCGCACCAACCGAGACCAAGGCATTATCAAGACTTTATATTTTGAAGAAAAATAACAACAAAATAAAAAAAATGACCAGTATCCTTTTTAAAGTCAAGTTTTCTTCTAAATGGAACAGCAACATTTCTTTTCAGCAAAGTATCCTTTAATAATTTTCTGTTTTGAACCATTTTCAGCTATTTTGAACCATTTAAAAAAAAAGAAAAACAACTTTGCTTCATAAAATTAACTATGAATAAGGGATTGTGTCACTCTGGGTCCGTCCAGTCTGAGACCGAGACAAGACCGAGACCCTTAAAAAGTGGTCTTGAGACTTAGACCAATCTCCAGTACGACAACACAACGAAAAACAAACCATGTCAGGAAAAAACAAAACATCAAATACATCAAAAGTGCTGTTTTAAACAACTATTTGCAAGTAAAAGGACATTTATAAACACACTGCATCGTACGTTATGTTCCAGCCGGGCTACTATCCCACATCGAGACCATTCAATAGAAGCCCGAGGCCAGACAGGAACCCAGTTTTTATATGGCACGCCTTCTCCTCTGTGTGTTGAGATCGCCACTAGGACACTGACTACAGTCTATTTTTTCCTCCGTCCTTTACCATTTCTCCTCTTGTCACACATACATATGGGCTCGCTCTCTCTCCAGCGTCTAATCATCCCCATGCATATGCGCCAATTCAGTGACACGCCCCACTTTCACCCCTCAACCTTGACCTCTCCTACCCCCCCCTCCTCTTCCGCCGCCACGCTGCTGTGGTGGCAGCAGCCAATTTCCTGGAAGTGTTTGCACTCGCCAATCGAGCTGCTTACGCCTCACACGAAGCGCGTTAAAAATAAGCCTTATGTGAGGGAGATAAACGCAGCGTCGGAAGGAGGTCGGAGGTTACGTGGAGGGGTCAGCAGTTCAGGATAGGTGGTAGCAAGAGTGGAGGGATTGAGCAATAATCCACATGATGAGAAGAGTACCAGGAATTAGGCCCAGTAATCCCTCACTTGTCTCTTGTTAGGGATAGAAGTCGTCCTGGAAGTGCGCAGGTATTTAGGCGACCCCTCCGCCGTGGCGAATATATTCACTAATATTCACACACTCGACCTTTCAGCTTGAGCACCCTGATGTTTCTCTCTAATCCCTGTAGACACGGCACAGGTCAGTCCCACATGCAGCCACTGCATTGCTTGAAAACACTTGAAAACAACATCTTTTGGGAAATGACCACAAACATATCTCTTGATTAGCAGCTTATTGTCCTGCATTATAGTCTTGATTCTCAATTAGGTCCTTCAAAAAAAAAGAAAGGCTGTTATTATGTTTGCCTTGGTCTTTCAAGACAAGGACAAGGAACTAGTGTTAATTTTTACTGGGAAATCACATCCTATGGATCGTCACATTTTATTAGTGGTTTAAAAGCAACATAGTGCCATATATCTGCCGACTCTCACATTAAAATTGATTTGAAACAAATTAAAGTGACTCTAAATGCAGCCTGGAATAATACATGGCCTGTAGTAGGTTCCCTCATTTAAAAAATGAATGGACAATAACAGAAAAGTAAACTGGGGCAAGTCAATTTGTCAGACAGCTGACAGTTGGTCAACAAGTGTTTAATCATAATTTGTCAAAACTCCAAAGTAACTTATAATTCAAAGGCCACATCGAACTGCCCTCTTGTCAGTCAGCACACAACTGCACTAACAAAAGCCAGCCAGCCAGCCAGCCAGCCAGCCAGCCAGCCAGCAGTCATTGATCCGTCGAGTCGGTCCTATCAGAAAATATTCATCTACCCGTCCACCTATCTGTCGCTGCTTTCTTTTGCCTCCGATAAGCAGCTTTCCTGCCACTAAATCTACTAGATGGTCACCACTACGGAGAGATGACCTGTGTGTGTTTGTTTTGGGATGAGATGGGGACATGGTGCAATCCTGACAAAAGAGATTGAAGCGCACACACGCCGGGAGAGATAAAGGTGGAGGCGCGCGCACACAAACACACACACACACAGACACCCACACGAATGGAAAGGGAGTCGCACATCGGCGCGTAATCGCTCGGCGTGTGGCTTTAACCCTTAATTTATCTGTCAGCGCCGCAGCGTCTAAGCCATAGGTCGACTCATTTCATTTTGAGGGCTCGTTGGAGGTCGCCGAGGTGAGGGGCCACGTTACATATTAAATATCAGATCTCTGTAAACACAGAAAGATGCCGCCATGTTAACATCGGCCCCTCTGAATATGGATGACCTTGAATCACTTCAAATCACTCTCGCTCTCACTTCCTCATTTTCATTCTGTTTGTAATCCTCGCAGCTCCCGTCGCCGACATGTTTCAGATCAGAGAGGCCCGAGTTTGAGGTTACGGGTCAAAACTTTTGCACGGCTGAGCCGACGGCTGTCACGGATTGTCGCAAGGCAACAGGGAAGGGGAGCGGCGTCGGGTCGGGTAGCGACGAGATGGCTTTAAATCACAGATGTATTCCTTCGAGAAAAGTATTTTCTCACTATACATTTTGAAAGGGAATTTGGTGGGGCCAGTTGCTGCTCTGTGTTCTCAGACTGGGCTCTAGCATCAGTTTAGGAGTCTGAAACAGCCCCAGCAAACATCCTGACATACACCTGGAACTGGCCCTGGTACATTTTTTGTACCTTTTTCTTTATTTGTGACATTCATTCTGATGTGTAAAGTCCATATAGAAGTAGACTGAGAGAGGCTGAGATTCACTCATGATATTATGGAGTCAACCACCCCAACGCTTCAGATGTGTCTAACCGAGTGCGTCTGTGTGTGGGCCTGCGCCCATCCACCTAAGTGAGCACTAGTTCATGTGTATGTCTGTGCACATATGGTGTGGGTTTCATGCGTGGTCGTGGGGCGAGCGCGTGCGCGTGTGGGTGTGTGTTTGTGGATGCATCTTGGCTGGAAAGCGGCGCCGGCCTCAGATGGGCAGCGGCAGACATATTGGTATGTTTCAAGCCATTAGCCAATAAAACCGCAGGTAATCACCAAAAAAATGCCTCCAGCTGGACAGGGAGGGGAGCGTGGGAGGGGCGGGGAGGGAGGTGGGAGGGAAGGTGGGGTCGTGAAGAGACGGGAGGAGGTTTATAGACTAGTTTGTATGAGAAGAAAAACAGGCAAAAGAAGGATTAAGAGAAAGAGAAGAGAGGGGAGGGTCATCTGGGCACGTGGATGCAGGAAGGAATTAGTGATACGCGCGAGCATGTGTGTGTGTGTGTGTGTGTGTGTGTGTGTGTGTGTGTCACAGCATGGAGGAAGTGACTCTGGCAGCTGCTGTTTCTGTGGCGTCAGTCCAGCGACACCTGACAACCTGCATCTATCACTCCCTTATTGAGGGAGAGGGATAAAGGGGAGCGATGAGAGTGAGGGGGGAGGGGCAAAGTGTGGGATAGGAAGGGATGGGATGGGAATGGGGGAGGTAAAATGGAAAGAAGGGCACAGCGAGAGGAGTGCGGGGAGGCGTGAGAGCCTGGGAGAAGCCAAGGCGGGGTGAGATGTGCAGTGAAGAATGATGATATCGGGGCCGATGAAGCGTCAAGCGAGGCCAGTAGTTCTCGTTTCTGCTGCCCTCCAAAGAAAACGTAGTCTTAAAACCTAAAATCACTCATATAAGGCAGACCAGCATATCTGTCTCCATGTCCTTGTGCATTGATGCCAGTGAATGTAAGAGTGCAACCGCAAGACTCTGGTACGGAAACGGTCGTCCTCCTTCCTCCTCCTCCTGGAGATGAACCGGTAAAAGGCTGGAATTGCAAAAGACAGACAACAAATTGCAGCAACGGGGGGGGGTGGAAGAGTCGGAGGCGAAACGTTGGGAGAAGGCAAAGACAAAAGACGGCTCAAAGAGCTCGTAGAGGCCAAAACTCCCTTCCCACCCCTCACACACACACACACACACACACACACTACTACTGTACAATGGTGGTCAATTGTCATGCAGCAGGTGGACATAAGCAGAAGCCTCAAAGGAGATTGCAGGGGATTTGGGGCCCCCTCACATATCCGCCGTCACTCTTGCACACAGACACGCACGACGGGGACACGCGTAAAAACTCACACATTATACATAGAAGCTGGCCAGAGCCTCTCAGCCCCTAAGCCTCGTGTCGCGCACACGGACGACGCACAGAGAAAAAACGCAGGGAGAGTCGCGATATGGCGACGGCAGGCCATCCTCCTCCGACTCCTGCACTGTCGCCTCCTTTTTTGAGGCCACAGTGAGACGGCAACGGCGTGGGACTGGAGCGTGCGCACTCTCCTTCCACTCCGACAGGAGGCGCTCATAAAATCACCAAAAAACCAACAGGCAGATTATGGTTTATGCGCTTCACACCATTCAATGGAAACATCTGCAAATCGCAATTGTACTTTGAAATTTTAGAAATATCGCTTTTATTTTGCGGAAAACTGTAATGGAAACGCAGCATTTGGAATGATGATTAACACCTGCTGACACAAGCAACAAACTTGGGGGGGGGAACACTGCAAGCGGCCAAGGAGTGGAGACTTTGAAAGTCCACCTTTGGTGGTTTGGATTGCATTAAAAGCCTAAGACCTGGGGAAAAAAATCTAGCCTCCTGGAGTCTATGTCACATCGTGCCGGCGTGGCTTGTTAAGATTTATTCCTCTCACAGCGAGGTCTTAACACGTTTAGCCTCACTGTTACCCAGATGCATAAGTGGCTCTTTACTGCAGTTATCCTTTTAGCGGCACTTGCCGATTTAGCCTCGCACGGAGGAAGGAGCGAGGCCTCTCGCTGACCACACATTAACCCATGCAGATTCGCCATCATTAGCGCGTTTAGCCTTAGCGCCGTGTGCAACTGTCCCCCCCTGTAATTGCTGAATTAATTTGTTCCTCATGTATCATCAGCAATGCAGTGGCTGGGCGTGAGCTAACTAGTCCCATTAGCAGCGGCCATTAGGCTGCGAGGGTTACCCCAGCATTCAGCGTGTTTAGCCTCTACTTTAACTAACAAGGCTAATTAATGAGCATCTTGTCGCCCATTAGGAAGTGTGTGTCTGTTTAGCCCTTCTCCCAAGCTAACTAGCCCCCTTAATAAGCCCCAATAATGAGAAAACATCCTCCGCACAGCAGCAGTCAATAGTAATCACTGTTTGCCCCTGTTTCAGCGGGCGGGAGCTGCACCGCCGCTGCCGGGTTACTGTAGACGTCAGTGTGCGCTGGGAGGTGGAAACGCTGGGTTTCCACCGCCTCGGACCTTCAAACGGCTCGCGGCTAATAGGGAAAACTTCCAAAACAAATAAACGCTTGAAGGCAACCCTTTAGCAGTGTGCGCCGCTGAGAAAGCAGCACGGCGGGGAGGAAAGACCAGAGATCTAATGATAAAAGCACAGAAGACATCAGGGGAAACAGGAAAACAGGATGGACGGAATCTGGACAGTTTACTAGGCGATGGTGCCAAAAGTAAACCTGTGATTTGATATTTGATGCTGTTTTTTTCCTGCCCTATAGCAAAAGAGAAGCGAGACTGAAGGTTCTCCCAGCCTCAAACACCGACCATGTGTTGTTGTTGCTGTTTTGCCAAAGAGGTTGCGAAGTTAATAGACTTACATTAGCTGATAATCTTAACCTCATCTTTACACCTGAGTGCTACCATGATTGAACTTTGGCTTGTCACGCAACCACACTTTGGCTACGGCAACAGCACATGGGCTTTTGTACACATGCAAGAGCCTTTTTTTTAATGTCTTTTTCAGTATAACATTTTTATTTGCAGAATCCACCGAACAACCATTTGCTTCTATTTTTAAACACTGTCTGAAAAGAACAAGTTGTCTGTCCAACGGTCCCCTCAATGTAAAACTAAAACCCTGCTTGTCTGTCTTCCACCAACCTTTTCTGTCCGCACACACCAGGCAACATCGAGTACAGCTGTCCGGCGACCAACGAGTGCGAGATCACCAAGAGGAGACGCAAGTCGTGCCAGGCCTGCCGCTTCATGAAGTGTCTGACTGTGGGCATGCTGAGGGAGGGTAAGGGAAAAGGTCTCTTCCTTATCTTCCTCAGTTAACTTTGCTGCATGCAGCAATGTGAGACTGGTCTGAATTGTGCCTGCTTATTATTCAGTCAATCCCGACAAGACTTCACACAGCTTTCAGAAATTACCGCATTGAAATTGTTATGGCAGGTACCGTGAGATTTTAATATTTCAAATCTCCAGATGAAGTGAAAGATCGATGTTGAACATTGCTACATGCAACCTATAGCAACTGTTTACCCTCCTTTGATATGCACACACAGAATGTTTTCTTACAGTCTCTGTATGCATGCAGAGTGTCTTCGGAGTCCTCACATACCTTAATCATGAAGAGTATTTTGGAAAATAACAGACTGAGTTTAAAAGAAACTGATAAATTGTCCATTTTGAAACTGTACCCATCTGTATCCAAGAACTTGAGTAAGAGGGATTTATTTAAAACCGTTGCATTAATAGCTGAAGGAAACACTTCTCACGCTTGACGCAGCCCTAATTTGCGTCCCATTTTGAAATCTGAAAGTGAGCCCATGCAAAAACAAGCACAACAAGGAGATGTTTTTCAGACTCCTCCGCTGCCTTGATGAAACACACTCAGTGGCTCGTTTTCGCCCCCTCATCGCCTCTGCCTCCAGCTCTCCCCATTGTCTGCCAACCCCTGACCTTTCCACTCCCACTGCACTCCCAACGATGAAACGAGGGAGAGGAGTCCGCAGGAATGGAGAGAGTCGGGGCAGAGTGGGAGGGGTGAGGTGGGAGACAGCTTGGGGGAGGAAGGGAGGGAGAGAGATTGATTTATAGGAGCGGAGGAGAGGGACCAGGGGAGGATAGTTGAATGAAGCAGAAAGTGTGTGTGTGTGTGTGTGTGTGTGTGTGTGTGTGTGTGTGTGTGTGTGTGTGTGTGTGTGTGTGTGTGTGTGTGTGTGTGTGTGTGTGTGAGTGAGTGAGAGAGAGAGAGAGAGGAGAGGAGAGGAGGGTCAAGGTTGTAATTGATGGGAGACCTGGCCTCCGCCCCCTTCCTCACAGTGGTCAGGGAGCATGGCTCTGCTGATGTCTACACCCACTCCCCACCCCCACCCCCACCCCCCACCCCAAGTTCTCCCACTCGCTGTTATTTCACCGAGTCCGTCGCCCTCCTCGTCTTGTTTATCTGTCCCCTCTACGCTGGCCCTCCGGGTGAGCTCGAGCCGCTGCGTCCAGCCAGGAGAACCTTTCTCGGCTTGTGAGGCCGCGAGCCCAATTCATGAAGCCGCCACCAGCGGGAAGGCATCGCTCACGGCCCTATACTAAAATCTTAGAGACATCACGTGAAGATGCTTCCTTGGGAATGGATGATACAGTGAAGGGTCTCTTCCAAAGACAAATATTGTATGTAGGATTTATTGACAGAAAAATTCAAAGTCAACGTAGTGTTCTTGCTAAACATCTGAAAAATAGTCTCATTTCCTGAAAGATTTTTCTTTTAAAGTGAAAAATGTTTCCCACAATGAGCAAATTTAATTTCATTTAAAAAAGTTCATTCTTCAGCTTGCTTCACCTTTGTCCTCAAAAATCCTCCTCTGGAAATGAACCTTCTATAAAGTCACAAAGGGCACATACACCTCTTGCAGGTTAAACAGAGGCCTAAATATCCTGTTTTCTGGAGATCTATAGGGCTGTTTTTTGTGAATTAATTGCGCAAGGCTGCTCTACTGGAACCTGGGATGAAAAATGAAGATGGACCTTCAGTCCTCTCTTTCCTCGTATGAGCACACAGACAAAGAGACACACACATATCTCTCTCTCTCTCTCTCTCTCTCTCTCTCTCTCTCTCCCTCACACACACACACACCTGCATCCTGCATCTCCCAGTCGATCTGACACAGGCAGAACTCTCCTGTCTCCTCGCGTCTCATCTCCGGTTTTGTCCCACACATGTTTGTGTGGCCGCAGAAGTGCAAACGCAGGTGTAAGCGTGTGTATTATCGGCAGCTCGATCAGCCCCCCAGTTCACAAAGCTGAAAACCACATCCTCCTGCCGGGCTCACATTCTGACCTGGCCTCCGTAATTTTACAACAAAGGACGACCACCAATTTACATGCTGGCCGTCATCGTGTCAACACTGTGCGGTGCGATGTGTATTTAGACATCATGTGTTTGTTGAATATAAACGGGAGCGATGGACACTGTATTGATTTGAACCTCTGCAGGATGTGGGTTTGACCACCACAGCCAATGAAAGATCCAAACCATAGCTGCCCTTTGTACCGCAGCACCCGAGCTCCGCGCTCATACATCATCTGCACACACAAACATGCTCTTACGCTCACACCTGGCACCCACACACACACACACACACACACATATATATATATACATCAAAGTGACACTTAACAACCACCCCATTTGTTGTGCCGAGTGTGAATTTAATACAGGTCCCACTCTGCATATGGATGGTGGTCATTTGGAGAATTGACACCATCCATTTTCTTAAATTTTCTCAATTTTACATAATTTAGACTTGAAAACATTTTTTTAAACCCTAGTAAGTATGAAATAAACTAATGTGTCTCTTAATATCATAGTGTATTGGTTTATCTTGCAGAAGATAAATTGGATAAAATACAATGTATTCATATTTGAGCTATTGCATATGGCAGCTAACCAAAACCAAATTTAACAGGATATGTAATTTTCAGCCCCACTTAAGATTCGTTTAAACACTTTTCACACTGGTGTTTTGGTTTTCAGGTTCATTTCCAGATGTCGTGATGACTTCACTACCAGTCAAAAGTTTGGACACACCCTATGAATTTAATGTCTTTCATTCTCATGACTTTTGACATTGCAGTTTCTCACTGAAGGCATCATAACTACGTATTAACACACAAGGAATTATGTTGTAAAATAACCCAAATTTTATTTTTAAATTCTTCAAAATAGCCACCTTTCAAAAAAAAGCATGTTTGGAGTTATTTATCGTGTTTTTCTTCGCTGCATAACTACATATATCTTGCTCATATATTTGATGTCTTCAGTATCTATATGCAGTGTAGAAAATTGCATGAGAAGACGTGTCCAAACTTCTGACTGGTGTATTCACATAAGGACGTTCAAAAAGATTGGAATTTAACGCTGTGTCTTTATACCAGCTGTGAGATGCACCTCATTCACCGGGTTTTCAAACCACATAAAGCCATATCGGGTGCGTTTCAAGCCACCCTGCTGGGCGCAAGTGTCGTTAGGGTACGATGGCATAGATGATGATGATGATGAGCGGCTGGATCAGTTAGCATCAGGGCTAACTGGGCTGGTCACGGCCTACCTCACGGGTGATAGGTGAAGATAAAGTGGTCAGGGTGGAGTGGCAGTGAAGCACAGAGAAGTGTGTGTGTGTGTGTGTGTGTGTGTGTGTGTGTGTGTGTGTGTGTGTGTGTGTGTGTGTGTGTGTGTGTGTGTGTGTGTGTGTGTGTGTGTGTGTGTGTGTGTGTGTGTGTTTAGTAGCTGTAGTTTACCCCTTAGGGCAAGATCTGCCTCAAATTAGCTTTGTCGCCCTGGGAGACAGAGAGGGTGAGATGAAGAGCAAGTGAGGCAGCAAGCAAGTGTGCGTGTGTGTGTGTGTGTGTGGAGAGGCCAGAGGGTCAGTAAAGCAACTCCTTTTCTATGCTCTCTTGAACACACACACACCTCAACATGTGAACGGAAATGCACCCACACTGGGGAACAATGAATATTTCAAACCTAGAGGAGAGCACAGGGGTAAACCTGGTGGGTGGGGTTTGGAAAGGGAGGTGGGGCTGGAGTGTGGGGGGTTAAACTGAGGCGCTCCCACCCACCAACATGTAGCGGCTAATTTCTGGAGCGAGGCAATTAAAAAGCCCGACTATATTATGAGAACTTCCCCTCTGGCGATGGCTGTCTGTCCATTTTTAATGAGGTCATAATGATGCGTCAGCTGAAGAGAGAAAGGTCGTGGGGCGGGGCCTAGATTTGCCTAAATCAAAAAAAAAAAGAGGTGGCGGTCTCAAGGCTGTCGGTGGGATTGGGGGGGGTGAAAGATAAGCAGCAAATTACTGACAAGGGGGTGAATTGGACAACAATGCTGCGATTTAATTTGACGTCGGTAAATAAGATAGCGGCAAACAGGAAGGAGATAACGCTAATGGCCATAAACCGCCGCCGCCGCTTGCGCAGGGGGCCGGCGAGGCGAGTCGCAAAATCGCAAGTAACGCGTGAAATTGGCATCGGGGGGAAACAAACCACGAAAGAAAAACACCCACGTTTGAAGATGAGAGCCTCCCCCGGCTGGGCCGCAGCGTCCAGGAGCCAGCAAATATTCACCCAGCGTGTTCATGTACATACGGTCGCATTGACAGATTTGCTCCCTTTCAACACGACAGCTTTGATAACGGCGACGGGACGCGTCGAGACCGCCACCAGAAACAAGGAGGGGGGGGATAAAAATCCTCTGTGTGCAGCGAACGGGCCAGATGGATTCAGATGGCAGTCTGGAGAGAGAGAGAGAGAGAGAGAGAGAGAGGAGAGAGAGAGAGCGAGTCCACGGACTGCAAATATAAACCTTGGCGCGCTCCCTCGCCGCACCGGCTCTTGCCAAATTTTGACCACGCCCTCCCCACCGCCCCTACCCCCTCCCCCCTCTTGAGACCTGATGAGTGAGATCAGGTGGAAGGCCCCAGCCTGCGTGAAGGATGCTGCCAGTGCGTACAGACAGCTGGCTGCGTGCGCCATCACTCGACTCTCCTCATAGGCACACGCGCATGCAAAGATGCAACGAAAAAAATTGGCTGATTGTTTTTTTTTCTTTTTTTTTTAAATGTTTAAAGAAACAACAAAACACGATGGTAAGAAAGTGAAGGGGAAGAGCCAGACGTTGGGAGGTGGAGGAGCAGAGTGGGGCAGCAGAGGAGCGCAGAGCGCCAGACAACTGGTGGCGTCTGATGTTCCCCAGTGGAAAACTTGTAGCTAAATACGGCCCTGTAACGGCTGTCCTGTGTGTGTGTGTGTGTGTGTGTGTGTGTGTGTGTGTGTGTGTGTGTGTGTGTGTGTGTGTGTGTGTGTGTGTGTGAGAAAAAGAGAGCACTTAGGCAGATCTCTCGGCATTTCCATTATCGCTCCCTCAAGCTGGGATGCAACCAGATGCTGATCTCTCCCTCCCTCTCCTCTCTCTCTCTCTCACACACACACACACACACACACACACACACACACACACTCACTGTCAGTTTGGCAAGAAAAGGAATGAGGCAGCCAAATCAGTGTGTGGTGTTTTAAAGTTTTAAGGTTGGCATTCTGCAAACACATTTCCATTTTCATTCTTGATGAGAATTTGAGGACGACTTTTTCCGTGCGTGTGGTTTTGGATTCCCCTCTGAATGTTAGGCAGCGACTCCTTCAGTCGTGTGAAAAGGGTCACGTGGCCGCCTACGTGTCATTCTAAATGCATTAAAGTACTTTATTAAGGTGGCCTTTAAAGGGAAAGGGGGAATTAACATGGAGAAAGCTGCATTCCCATGCTTCTACACACACACACACACATTGTCTCTCGCTCTCTCTCACACACGCACACACACGGACTCTCACACTCTCACATATTCACACAGCAGTGACAGCCACCTGCCCGCTGCCTCAGGCACTGCTGTTCTGATCCGTTCTGGTCTAAGCAAACGTCACTGCGCGACACCACATGCGCTCTCCTCTTCACCTCCCCTCCCCTCTCACCCACCTCTTCTCCTTCCCTCCCTTCTGTCCTTCCACTTCTACTTTGTAAAGCCTATATTATACGTAACCCAGCAAAATAGACCATTTTCCAGAATTTTGATTTTTTTGTTTTTTTTTATGTCCTTCCATTTTTATCTTTTCATCTGAATTGTTCTGAGTTGTTTGCAATCGGGTTTCCATGTTGCCTTTATTTGCATCATGGTTTTCTAAACGCACTGTAACACCACAATTTGGTTTTTAACATCAAACCTTGTGTGACTGTTGTGCTGTTATCAGCAGACGTCAGCTCTGATATTTGTTGTATTGCCTTCCAGGTTTGTTTCCATTAACCTTAAAACTGAAAACAGGAGGAATACTTCCACAGAAGCAGCAATTTCCACACTTGTTTGTTGTTTTTGTAGCATTTTATTGACGTTTTCAAATAATTATTGTATACACACATTTACACATAACGTACCCGACTAGTGTTTCTTCCCCCTGACCCCGTCCACATGCATTTGTCAGATGTCAAAGGCTTTTCATGTGCAATGCCCTCAGTGCTAACACACACACACACACACACACACACACACACACACACACACACACATGGTGACACAGAGTGATACCAGTTCAGGGTGAAATCCATGCTGATGTGATCGGCACAGCACAAACTATTGACAGCCAGCAAAATTCCCTCGAGAGAGGAAGGATTCACCTTCATCACTGTCATTTCATCACTTCATCACTGAGAAGAATGATACCCTGTTTAAAAAAAATCATTTTAAATAGCAATTCACTAAGGTGGTTGGATTTACTGAAGGCGACAAGAACCGCACACTGATCCAAATGTTCTTAATTTAGTGAAATTATTTTTGTCAGTGTTAAATTGCATCAATAATAATTGTTTTAAATTGTGTAAATGTGGCAGTGGCAGTATATAGTTGACCTTTAATGTATATATATATAAATTATGATTACACTTCAAAATATTATTTGCACATTATTTGTTGTAATAACCTTTGTTTTTCTATTTCAACCACAACCAACCAACAGTTCCTTAATGTCCTTCCTCACTGTATCTCTTCTCATTTTCCATATTGTCCGTTGGCTTCCTGCACCATTTTCCCCTCGTATAATCGTTCTATTCTTCCTTTATCTTTTTATGATCCACCACCTTTGCCTAAGCCATACCCCCCACCCCCCCTGCCCACCACCCAGCTCTCCCTGGCCCTCTCTTCGCCTCCCCTCCTCCTGCCCATTCTTTATAATTTGAAGGCTCATTTGTTAAGAGGAGGTAGAGCACTCTCACTCTCCCCCCAGCCTCCCCTGTCTCTTTTTTGTGGACTTTGGAAATATAATTTTCAATTTTTAATTTGATTCATTTAGATTTGATCATTAATCAGTGCTGAGAGAGAGTTAATTTGGTGGAAAATAGATGAGGTAGTTAGAGAGGGCTCTTTATAAGAGGAGCCCCGCACGGCACGGCCTCTTTAAGGTGGAGGACGGGGAAACGGAGTCGTTGTGCTAGAATTGTGTGATGACGGGAAGGTGTGTGTGTGTGTGTGTGTGTGCACGCACACAGGAGACAGTGTTGGTCTGAGGCCCACGTGTTCAAGGTGGAACCAGCTTCCTTTCCTCTGGAACTAAGATAGTTGCCAGTTGGCACCAGCATCTTTTTTCATCATGTGGTGCAAAAAAAGGCTGTGCAATCAATCTTGTCTATATTTTTTGATTGACCTCTGGTTAAATTCAATGCAACGTTATATATGAACGGCAGAAATTATAATTGTTTCGTCAGACTGTTTTTATATCTGAAGCCGATCAGGAAACCTGTCCACAGTCTCAGTCCCTCTGCTTATCTATCATCTTCTATCATCTTCTTTCATTGTATTCAGAGTTGACTCTGATGTTCTGCCCTATGGCTGCACAGCTCGCCATGGGATTGGTCCATAAACGTTTCAACTAATTAGAATGAAACATTGCTGCGCACAAAATCATCGGGAGGCTCGGCAGGCGTGAGAAACGCGACTTTATCTCGTAATCTTTTATTTTAATTTCTCACAAAATATCCCTCCGGCCCTTCTTGTCTCTCTCTCTCTCTCTCTCTCTCTCTCTCTTGCTTCCTCTGCAAATGTTTCCTCTTTCCATCCCTTCTTCCAACACTCCATGCCTTTTCCCTCACGCTACCCCTCCTCTGCTGACCTACCGCTGACCCAGGTAGTGACTGAGCAAGCTGCTTGTCGGAGCTTACCCAAACACACCACGGGGTTGTGGCTTGCATGCACATTGTGTGTGTGTGTGTGTGTGTGTGTGTGTGTGTGTGTGTGTGTGTGTGTGTGTGTGTGTGTGTGTGTGTGTGTGTGTGGTCGTCCAGTGTCATCAAACGGTCAAGAAACTCTTAACGCTGGGGGGTACAAATAAAAAGCCACACACACACACACACACACACACAACACATACATTCATACAGAATACCTGGACAGTTGTCCTGCCTTCCTCTGACACACACACACACACACAGGCAACACACTGGCGCCTCGTGTTCGGTTCACTGGCTCGGCTGCTGTTGGGCTCATTAGTTTCTTGGTTTGGTTCCCTCAGAGGAAATATCACTGTGAGATGTTTTGGATTAAAGTGGAAAACACATACTTACAATTCAAAAACATGCACAAACATCCTCCCTGGATTTTTTTTTTTCTCCTTCTGTCTGTAGAAACTCGCTGCTGCTGAAGTTCACTGTGTTGTCCTCGGTCACATTTCTCCAGCCTCCTGCCGCTCGCTGCTTCTTTTAGTTTCAGTTTTGCGTGACTTTCACACAGCATCAGAAAAGCTGCTCTTTCTTGTTGCCTACCGAGTCCTCAGCCCCTAAACAGGGACTTTTTCTCTGTTTTGATGTAAATGTATTGTATTTTGAACAGATGAAGATATTTTAGATGGATTTCTCTCTTTTCTTGTGCAGCTGCAGCCTGCCAACAACATTCCACCACTAGTGTTTGCCAAAAAAGTCAAATAAATGTCCAGCCACAGCAGAGTTCAATTACACCAAGAGCTGTAGTTTGCTTACGCAGATACATTGCTGATATGACAAAAAAAAATTACAGTAGCACTAAAACTTCTTGCATTCAGCTGTGGCAGGATTCATAAAGATTTTAGTCATTTGCATTTCTTGAGAAAATACAATTATAAAGACAGCTTTCTAGAAAAAAAAAAAGTATCTGTTTGTTGGTCGGAAGCATCGATTCCTCTCCTCCCCCCCCAACACCTCCTCCTCCTCTCCTCTCACCTACTCCCCCCACCAGCACCCCCTCCAGGGCACATGACACCTCTGTCGTCCTTATCCATCTTTAAGTGGTAACCACGGTAACATCCAATCCCTTGAGAGATCGGCCTAATTAAATTAGGACTCCTTTGTGTCAATTAATTAACAAGACACAGGGAGAAAGGAGCGGCAAGAGAGAGGCAGGAAAAGAGTGAGTCAGAGACCGGCCGAAGGTAGACACACACACACACACACACACACACACACACACACACACACACACACATTCAGGCGTTGCTCATAAACTGGCCGGTTGTCGCCATCGCAGCCCGAGCTGAGACGAGCTTCCTCTGACTCCGCCTCTATTCCCGTCAGGGCCGGCTCTTCCTGGGAATGTTTCTTTGTCGTTTTCCGGGGGATGTTCTGTCTTGCTGCGCTCTCGCTGTGTATTGATGCACTTTTCTTTGCCTTTGCCTCCCAGGTGTTCGTCTGGACAGGGTGCGCGGCGGGAGGCAGAAATACAAACGCCGGATAGACGCCGACAACAGCCCGTACCTGAACCCACAGCTGGCTCTGCCCCCCAAGAAGCCATGTAAGAGCACCCACTGACACACACACACACACACACACACACACAGGCCCAAAAAAATCAAATCATATTGTAGTTTATAGTGGCGCCAGGCGCAGGCAGTGTTCCAGCGCATTCCACGGCGGTGGCGCCGCTGTATGAAACTGCCCTTCCATCAGTTTCCATCCAGTGCAGACGCTCGCATTGTAAAAACATTTAAACGCGCGCACGCTCTCACACACATACACACAATAAATAAGGACACGCGGGCTAGCGAGCCCATCTGTTCCGGGCCAGGTTTATTCCCCCCCCCCCACCGTCCCTACAGCTACCAGTCTGGGCTCATAACATTTTATACATGTAATATTTCCTATAAAGGTATTCATTTAGCTCCGGCGGGATTGGCTGCATCTTTTAAAGGCCTAAACCCACTGCCAGAGTCTGATGATTGAAAAATTAACAAGGGTGGAGGGGGGGAGGGTGAGAGTGACAGAGAGAGAGAGAGAGAGAGAGAGAGAGAGAGACCTGAGATGGAGGGGGAGGGGGAGGAAACGAGAGAGGAGGGAGGGAGAGAAGGAGGAGGGGGAGGGGGAGCCAGAACCCTAATCCGGATTGAATCCAATCTGGCAACCACATCAAACTAGAGTTAGCTCTTTAGCTAACCGTCTGCTGGCACACACACACACACACACACACACACGCACGCACGCAGGGTGCAGATTGAGCAGTGTTTAGCAGCTTGGTCCCCAAAGCCCATTTTGTTTAAAGCTGGAGCATATTCTGCTTTAGGCCAATATGCTGAATGGCTGCACGGCAGCTTAACGGGACTCCTGCACTACTAATCATCGAAATGATTGGATAATATGGATGCGTGTGTGCCGCGCGCAGTTTGTGTGCAAACGGCTGCTGAGAATGCACGTGTTTGCATTCGGGCGGGGGTTGGGGGGAGGGTGGGTGGTTAATTGAATCTGCTCACTGGTAATTTAAACCCCCTTTTAATTGCACTGCTCAGATTATGGTTCGTTCTTAAGTGCAACTGAAGGGTTTATGTTGGCCAGAAATGTGAACTTTTGCTCCACATGGCCGCAGCAGAAGCTCCCATTTTTCTCCCTTTTCATGCACATAAACATAAATCTATGTCTTGCCGAGACATGGATCCACACTTAAGAAAAAAAACAAAAAAAATGCGGGGGTTCGATGTAGACTTCCTTGGTCTCACTTTTTCTATCATCTCACACGCAGTCGATACACACACACACACAAAAGAAAGGAAATCTTTCCCCCCCCCCCCCCCTCTCTCTCTCAGATAGACGCACACAGTCTGTCTATCTGCAGCCCAATCCCAAGCCCCAGCATCGGCATTGATTGTGTGAGAACAGAACAATAGCCCAGGGTTTGGAAATGGGCTCCCATTGATTCTAATTAGGGAAACATTAAATAAGATTTACCCACAGATAGTGCTGTGTGACTGGGATTGCTTTGGTCCAAATGACCCCGGAGCTGAGGGGGACACTGATGAAAGGGATGTATATGCTTCTGTTAATGTACATGTGTGTGTGTTTGTGTCTGTGTGTGTGTGTAACAGAAATGGAGGATGGAGAGTGTTAGATCAATACGCATCTCACCCCCCCCCATCCCCCACCCCACCCCAACTCTGATTCAGTCTCCTTTTGCTGTTTATCTCTATGCTGCTGTCGCTCTCCCACCTTCAACAGTCTGTCCTGCGCTCTAATTCTACCTGTCTGTCTCCTCCTCCTCCTCCTCCTCCTCCTCTTCTCCCTTTACTTCTTCCTGTCTTTCACTCAATCCCTCCCTCGCTCCTCCCTGGCTCCTGCACCCTCTGTTATTATTCCCATGCTTGATTAGTCAGTGGATTAATTTGGAAGCAGGGATATCAGTCTGTTACTAATGGGCCATAGAGATCTCATCACCACATGTCACCATTACCAGCTGAGCTGTTTGGCTTTCAGTATTATCGTCCGCCTCCTTGTGTATCACCGAGGCTGCGAGGAAGACGGGAGATGTTTGGGGGCAATATCAGTCAATGCTGCAAATGGCTTTTTAACACCTTGAAGAATTAAAACAAATTCGAAATCAATTTCTGTTCTACCTGCATTTAGGCAGCACATGATGTCAATCAAATCCTCAGAATAGCTTTGACAATGTCATAGAAAAAGATTATAAATCTAATTATAATCTAATTGTGTTTTTTTTTTAATAGGTAAAATTGTTTTATCTGTGTTAACGATTTGCTTTTGACGGCTCTTGATGTTTTTTTTGGAAACTGTGCTTTTTCATTTTAATTTCCTGTGCATATTCATGTCTGCAGACGATAAACATTGTTTAGCAATACTGCATATGTGGACTGTGCAAAGTCAAAACAATGCTAAACATGCTAAATTACTTTTTCTTCTTCTTCTCTTTTCATTTTTACCAATTTTAAATGATTCTTTTAGCAATCTAGTTTCAATTTTTACAGGGATTTCTGTCTTTTCCAACATTGAACCATATTTTAACCCTTTATGTGTGTGTTTCCAGGGCACCTAGACTTTGACTTTATCTGACAGATCACTTATTTATTAATTTTTTTCTTCACCCCGAATGGTGTGGAACAACCTGTAGCCTGCTGCGACAAACATTCACCATCTCTCTGTGTCTCTGTGTCTTTCTCCTTGTCTGGTGGTCATGTCAGTTGCCTTTGGCTGCCTTGCAGATAACAAAATCGTCTCTCACCTGCTCGTGGCCGAGCCAGAGAAAATTTACGCCATGCCAGACCCGACAGTACCGGACAGCGACATCAAGGCCCTGACAACGCTGTGCGACCTGGCCGACAGGGAGCTGGTGGTGAACATCGGCTGGGCCAAACACATCCCAGGTAGGACGAGAGCGAACGGAAGGCGACGGTTGTGTCTGTCGCGCAAATAACAGGTGTTTCGATGAAAAGAAAAGAGGATAAGAACCGCGGCGGCGCTCGCAGGACGACAAGATAAACGCAGACGCCCGCGTGTGTGCCGGCAGGGTGATTTGGGGATAAGAGTCGGCTGCTCCAGATGCACTTCAAGCTGATTTACAGATGCACCGCTGCACCTAGTGGCAAGGTGTGACCTTTCACCCTAATCCTCGAACCCAGACGCTTTGAACTGTTGACTCCTCCAGCTGATCAACTCGCTGCCCTTCAGGCACTCACGCAGGAATTCTGACCTTTCACACAAAATCATAGATCTTTTGCATAGAGGTGGAGCTTTGCATGCGTGCATGTGTGTGTGTGTTTGCATCTCCTTGCCCAAATATTTTATGTATGACCAGATTGACGGAAAGGTTGAGTGAAAAGTCGCCAGGCATTCGCAGGGATTTGTATTTTTGTTTTGAATACATCTATTATTTTTAGATTATTTTTAGATAAGAGGTTTGATTTGTATCCCGCTGACTATAACAGCTGATTTAATGTCTCGAGCGTCACTGTCCCGCACCATTGGTTCCTGGGCCGCAAGATGAGAAAATTAAGCAATTGAGGAAACTCAAATGAGCCACAAAATCAGAAAATCACTCCCTGAGAATCCACGAAGGGGGAAAAACTGGGGAGCAGCGTCAGAAGCAATCCAAGCGGAGGCTGCACAGGAGGCGAGGTGTGCGAGAGGAGGAGATAATCTGGTTTTGGTCTTGCAGAATTGTGACAGCAGTGAGGAGGGTAGAGGCGTGTCTCATTTTTGCACAGATTAGCGCAGAGATTAGCCCCATTGTTGACGGGGGAAACTATGGGAGAAAAAAAGAACAGGGCGGGGAAGAATAGAACGGGAGGGAGGTTGTAAAGGCACGGCGGGAAACAGCAGCTTAGAAACATAAACACCACTCGGTGCTCCTGCGTGAATCCATGGCGGCGCCGTCGATGGCCTCGGACGGCGGGGATTCCCAGCTCCGCTCCGCTCGCCCTGTCGATAGCTCTGATAACAGCACAAAAACAAAAAAGAGCTGAAAATAGAAAATGGAAAGATTGGAATTTTCCCGTTTGCCTATTGATTAATGCGCAGACATAACTATTGATCGGCAGCCCCAGTATAGTATAGCCCCTTTAATATTTGTCCCCCTTCCAAAACAACCTATAGCCTTAATCCAATACTCGCCCTTTCTGCTAATCTCCCAGTCGCCCGTTTTTTTTCCTCTCTCTCTCTTTTAATCCATTTATCGCTCTCTTACTCTCAATCTCTACCCCTCCCCTCCCTCCCTCTCTTTTTACTGTAAATAACAGCCGCGTGTGTAAAAATAACCCTCGGCGGACGAAGCGGCGGCGGCAGCGTGAGGTCGGCTGGACGCGTCGTTTTAAATCAGGCTTTTACTCTTATGTTGCCCCTCATCGCGTTTCATAAGTGAATGGGCTGAGTAGCCGGGTCACGTGCCGGGCCGCGGTGGGCGAGTCTGTGTGTGGGTGTGTGTGTGTGTGTGTGTGTGTGTGTGTGTGTGTGTGTGTGAAGCGCAGAGATCACTTGTCCGGTTAGAGAAGATGGCGTGATTAGACGAAGGAGAAAAGCAATCTGATGCTCATAGAGAGAGAGCGCTAGAACTCTTCATCTCTCAAGTGTGTGTGTGTGTGTGTGTGTGTGTGTGTGTGTGGGTGTGAAGGTTTATGTTTACAGCTCTGAACACTGATCTAATACTCTCTCTCACACACACACACACACACACACATACATAGAAGGGATCTTCTTCTCAGACAGGGTAAAAAGAATTGTCAGACAGAAAAACGCCTCCTCAGCATCCTCTAACACGCACACACACGCACACACACACACACACACACGCACACGCACACACGCACACACACACTCAGTCTCTCTGGCTCTCTCCCTTGGACAAAAGGCAAACAATAAAGGCTCCACAATGAATTTATTCTTGAATGATTTTGAAAAGAAGAGACCTGTTCACCTCTTCATCGCCGCCTTGTTCCACATCTTGTCGAGCGTGTGTCCGTGGCGCACGTGCGAGCGTGCGTCCCCCCCTGTACGTGAAGGCACGCAAGCACGTCTCCGCCTCGCCATGCTACAGTCTTTTTTTTTTTTTTAATGAAATCGGCAGAGAGCGACAGAGAAACAAAAAAAGAGGGGTGGAGAAAAGAAGACGGAGGCAGAGGGAGGAGAGGAGAGGAGACGCGAAGGCAATTTATGCTCCCATGATATGGCTGAGCGCCGCGATGCGCACACACACAGACACACACACACGAACACACACACACGTTTGCTCGCTCGCTCGCACTCGGGCCGCTAACAGTGGTAACAACGTGTCAGGGCGAGCGCCAGGCAGCTAATTTGAAGTCATTAGATGTCTGCCGTACTGGCAACAATTTGTTACACGCGTGCGCGCAGAATCACACACACACACACACACACACACACGCACACAGGGGTAGGGGGGCTGGGGAGGGGCACAGTCGCATACGCACCCTGAGTTAAGAGCCGTCTGCGGCTAGCGAGGAGGCTAAATTGTAAACTAATTTAAACATCACTCAGCGTTAGAGAGGCTGCCTGCAAGACAGGCCGCGGATAACAAGGCCAGGGTGCGTGCGTGTGTGTGTGCGTGCGTGTGTGCGTGTGTCTCTGTGTGTGTGTCTAGTCATGTTTGACACACAGACTCCGCCAACCTTAAAGACTTGTGACAACACACACACATTTACACTTATATCTCCTTGATTGGTATTCAGATGCTGTGTGTGTGTGTGTGTGTGTGCGTGCCCGTGCGCACACTCCTCCATTTCCATACTGATATGGCCTATATGCAAACATTTGATATGTCGTTAAGGCAGGAAAATGAGCTTTCGGACACGCTTTGTGTGTGTGTCTGTGCGTTTTGCCACAACAGGACAGCGCCACGTCGCGCTCGTCCACCCGACGACGCGTCTGCGTGTCAAGTGGAGTTAAAAGGCTGGCGAACACACAGGCACGCGCACACACACACACACGCACACAGGCACACACACAAACTGCGTGAGACCCGTTCGTTTTTCGCTCTAAGCCCAAAAGGCAGCGCACGCGTGCAAACAGTTTCACACATGTTGGAAAGAGTAGACGTCAGGGAGCTGGCCAGGTGTAAATATTGGAGGGGAGGGGCGTTGTTATTCAGGGGCCGTAAAGGGCTTTGGTGTGCAATAATATGAAATGTTGGGGGGGAAAGATCTTGTTTAATAGCTCTCAAAGAGACAACTCGCATGGCGTATTAGACTGCATGTTATAGCCAGCTGTGAGTGTGTGTGTGTGTGTGTCTGTGTGTGTGGCGGGTGACAAGGAGCGATCAGGTGAGAGGAGGAGAAATGCAAATATTTAAACAGGAGCGAATGAGAGTGAATTAAAGGAAAGAAAGGCCATTCAGAAGGAGCCATTTATCTGTCTAGAATTAGCCTTTTCATCCTCTTTTCTCTGCTCTTACGTCCTCATCCTCTCTCTCTCTCTCTCTCACGCGCGCCCTCCTTCCTCCAACACTCCCTCCACCCCCAACCCAAACCATAATAACCAAATGACTAGCAGGCAGTCATGCCAGCCCCTTTATTATTTGTCCCTTCCAAAACAACCTATAGCCTTAATCCAATACTCGCCTCTTTCTGCTAATCTCCCAGTCGCTCGCTTTTTTTCCTCTCTCTCTTTAATCCATTTATCGCCTCTTACTACCTCAATCTCTACCCTCCCTCCCTCCCTCTCTTTTTACTGTAAATAACAGCCGTGTAAAATAACCCGGCGGATTTGCCGGGCGGCGGCAGCGTGAGGTCGGCTGGACGCTGCTTTTAAATCAGGCTTTTACTCTTATGTTGCCCCTCATCGCTTCATAAGTGAATGGGCTGAGTAGCCGGGTCACGTGCCGGGCCGCTGTGGGCGAGTCTGTGTGTGTGTGTGTGTGTGTGTGTGTGTGTGTGTGTGTGTGTGTGTGAAGCGCAGAGATCACTTGTCCGGGTTAGAGAAGATGGCGTGATTAGACGAAGGAGAAAAGCAATCTGATGCTCATAGAGAGAGAGCTAGAACTCTTCATCTCTCAAGTGAGTGTGTGTGTGTGTGTGTGTGTGTGTGGTGTGAAGGTTTATGTTTACAGCTCTGAACACTGATCTAATACTCTCTCTCACACACACACACACACACACACATACATAGAAGGGATCTTCTTCTCAGACAGGGTAAAAGAATTGTCAGACAGAAAACGCCTCCTCAGCATCCTCTAACACGGACACACACGCACACACACACACACACACACACGCACACGCGCACACGCACACACACCAGTCTCTCTGGCTCTCTCCCTTGGACAAAAGGCAAACAATAAAGGCTCCACAATGAATTTATTCTTGAATGATTTTGAAAAGAAGAGACCTGTTCACCTCTTCATCGCCGCCTTGTTCCACATCTTGTCGAGCGTGTGTCCGTGGCGCACGTGCGAGCGAAGGCAAGGCCCCCTGTACGTGAAGGCACGCAAGCACGTCTCCGCCTCGCCATGCTACAGTCTTTTTTTTTTTTTAATGAAATCGGCAGAGAGCGACAGAGAAACAAAAAAAGAGGGGTGGAGAAAAGAAGACGGAGGCAGAGGGAGGAGAGGAGAGGAGACGCGAAGGCAATTTATGCTCCCATGATATGGCTGAGCGCCGCGATGCGCACACACACAGACACACACACACGAACACACACACACACGTTTGCTCGCTCGCTCGCACTCGGGCCGCTAACAGTGGTAACAACGTGTCAGGGCGAGCGCCAGGCAGCTAATTTGAAGTCATTAGATGTCTGCCGTACTGGCAACAATTTGTTACACGCGTGCGCGCAGAATCACACACACACACACACACACACACACACACGCACACAGGGTAGGGGGCTGGGAGGGGCACAGTCGTGACACGCACCCTGAGTTAAGAGCCGTCTGCGGCTAGCGAGGAGGCTAAATTGTAAACTAATTTAAACATCACTCAGCGTTAGAGAGGCTGCCTGCAAGACAGGCCGCGGATAACAAGGCCAGGGTGCGTGCGTGTGTGTGTGCGTGCGTGTGTGTGTGTGTCTCTGTGTGTGTGTTTAGTCATGTTTGACACACAGACTCCGCCAACCTTTAAAGACTTGTGACAACACACACACATTTACACTTATATCTCCTTGATTGGTATTCAGATGCTGTGTGTGTGTGTGTGTGTGTGCCCGCAAGCGCACACTCCTCCATTTCCATACTGATATGGCCTATATGCAAACATTTGATATGTCGTTAAGGCAGGAAAATGAGCTTTCGGACACGCTTTGTGTGTGTGTCTGTGCGTTTTGCCACAACAGGACAGCGCCACGTCAACGCTCGTCCACCCGACGACGCCGTCTGCGTGTCAAGTGGAGTTAAAAGGCTGGCGAGCACACAGGCACACGCACGCACACGCACACACACACGCACAGGCACACACACAAACTGCGTGAGACCCGTTCGTTTTTCGCTTTAAGCCCAAAAGGCAGCGCACGCGTGCAAACAGTTTCACACATGTTGGAAAGAGTAGACGTCAGGGAGCTGGCCAGGTGTAAATATTGGAGGGGAGGGGCGTTGTTATTCAGGGGCCGTAAAGGGCTTTGGTGTGCAATAATATGAAATGTTGGGGGGGAAAGATCTTGTTTAATAGCTCTCAAAGAGACAACTCCGCCGGCGTATTAGACTGCATCTTATAGCCAGCTGTGAGTGTGTGTGTGTGTGTGTGTCTGTGTGTGTGGCGGGTGACAAGGAGCGATCAGGTGAGAGGAGGAGAAATGCAAATATTTAAACAGGAGCGAATGAGAGTGAATTAAAGGAAAGAAAGGCCATTCAGAAGGAGCCATTTATCTGTCTGTAGAATTAGCCTTTTCATCCTCTTTTCTCTGCTCTTACGTCCTCATCCTCTCTTTCTCTCTCTCTCTCACGCGCCCCTCCCTTCCTCCAACACTCCCTCCACCCCCCAACCCAAACCATAATAACCAAATGACTAGCAGGCAGTCATGCCAGCAGCTCTTATCTCGCGCTCGTGGACACAAAAGGGAAAAGACAGGCAGGCGAGCACTTGACTCGACGAAGGAGCAAAGAACGAGCGAGTGAATGAATCAACTAAAGACAGCCAGCACCTATAACAGTCCGGAACCAGGGGCCTCGCCATTAATGTCGCTTTTTTTTTTTTTTTTTTTTTACAACACCCCCTCTTCAATTCTCACTTTATTCAAGAGAGAAATTGCTCGTTCACCCACCCCCCCGACCCCCTCCCATCACTGCCATTTCGCTGTTCTCTTCTCGCTATCTTCTCTTACTCTCCCCTTTTCTTTTCTTGGTCTTTTCCACTTCCCCTCCTTTCACTCCTCTTTCAATTTTGACACTCAGGATAAGCAGTCTATGTGTCGTCAGTATGATTGAGCTGTAAAAATGGGGGATGGGAAGCGGGGATGGGCGGGGGGGGGTTGCTGTCGGCCTGTTCATTTAATCAGCCTTTATGGAGATATGGGAGAAGGGCTTTGGATGGTGGGATAGTGGCTGAGGAGGGTCAATTCTCTGCCGCCATCTGCGCACTTCTTATTTTTGCTCTCATTGTAAATCCCATTGGCGTTTGTATCATTAACTTTTTTTTCATTTATCTGTTTCTTCTGAATTCGTTGCTTACTTTGTTGTAAGGGTGCACTGCGCACCAGCTATGATTTAAACATGAATGACGTCTGATTCAAATCTGTTTTAAAGAACGGACAAAACTGATACCAGCCACAAAGTAGCTGCGTTTCCATGACAGTTTTTCGCAAAATGAAAGCGATATTTATAAAATTTCGACAAAGTACAATTGCGATTTCTCGTCCCACGAGATTTTCCGATTATGTTTGCTTGCTGTCAAGAATGGTTACTATATCTAGACAACACTTGAACATCTCCTCTTTAGCAATGTCTTGTGGAGTACCCCAAGGCTCAGATGTTGGCCCTCTCTTTTTTTCAAATCATTCTGACTTGGAACTGCTTACGCCCAATTTATTTGTGACTTTCAACGGTCTTTGTTGTCTTCCATTAGCATATATAAGCCTCCTTCTCTGTTTTGAACCCGAACTCTGTGTGTTGTTTGTCTGAACGAAATTTCAAAGTATCTTTTATTAGAGCAAAACTAACAAAATGATGGATTGAACGACAGACAGCAAAGACAAACTATGAACGGAATGCAGGGCTGCATTCACTGCATCACCTCAGGAAAACATGGATTCTCCCCCTGAGCCTATATCACAAAAATGTTTCTGACCCGGTGACTTAATATACCCCACATGTCCAACCTCCCCGCTGACCTTTCTTTGTGTCTCCCTTTACTTCCATCTCTCTCTGCCATTCCCCCCTCCTCCCCACTGTTGTTGACCTGACCTGCCACCTTCTCTCTCCATGGTATCCTTAACCTCTTCATTATCAAGTCAACCTCGTCCCCCCAGCGCACCCCCACCTCTCTCTCATCCCCACTCGCTCTGTCTACATTCATCGCTTAGCGCCGGCTTAAGAAATAACTTTGTCTCGGGCCGTTCCTTCAGTTGTGACACGTGGCTGAGATTTAAAACATTCACACCCGCCCAGAGCAGCTGCCTTCGCGCGGCCGCAGCGCTAATCCCGTCACAAATGAGTTTTTACTCAAGACATTTAGTCGGGGCCAGTCAAACAGCCAGTCAGAAGGGTAGCCAATCAGTCAGTCAAGAAAACTACACGGCCGGTGAGCCGGAAAGGCAGCCAGTCAGTAAGCAAATATTGATTAATAGGAGTGTCCCGCTCCTTTTAGCAAATCAAACGCTGAGCCTCGGCGGACGAGGGGGGGGGGGCTTCGCACGTACGCGGAACCGCGTGCGCACGTGCACACATGGGTGCACACATGGGTGCACACACCCCTGACTCTCGAGAGTGCGGCTCTCTAAATTAACACTGACACACATAATAACACTTCACAATGGGCTTCACAAGATGCAGAGCAGCACCGTGCGTGATTGTGTGTGAGTGTGTAGTAGTGGACGGTAAGAGCCCAGGCCGATGGGGATGTCACTCTATGCCCCCCCCCACCCCCCACCCCTGTCTCCCCCACATTAAGTCTGGTGCTGTCATCAATCAGCAAAGAGCTTGTTGGGCTTTGGTTGTGTGAGTGGTAAATCAGACAGGAAACATCAGTCGGCTGCACACACAGCAACACAAAGTGAATATTGCCTGTCTTTCCTCTTACGATTCTTAATTCAATGGGCTTTATTGTAATAAGGCTTTGCAGAAGTCCTTCCATTCACTTTGCCTTCATATTAAAAAGGGGGACTGGGGCGGGGCGGGCAAGTGGAAGCGACACTCACACAGAAACACACCAGAGTTCACATAGATTTGTCCTCATTCTGTCGGCTGAAGCAAGCTCACCTTGACAGCGGCTGCATGCTAGGTGTCCTTTTATATACACCAAAATACAGTGAGCACACTTGGTGACACCCAAACAGCTCGAGGCGCAAGCATGAAAGACTGAACATGAATGCAAACCTACATGTGATTGTTTTCTAGTATCAGGGAGGCATATTTGCCAAATTCCATAGATTTGAATGTTTTTTCTTTTAACTCTGACACGGTAGAAGTTCAGATGCTTTCGGGTTGACGGAAATGTGCTCTTTTCAATACCTTTTTCAAATTCTAATATGATTGAACTCATGACTAGAACTTTCTTAGGATCTGATTCAATTTTAGATTTAGAATAATAATTTGATTGTGTTCGTCGGCTGCCGCTCAATTTTGTTTCTTCTGTGTCTTCCATTATTTATTGTTGTGAGCTCTTCCGGATGTTGATTTTCTCTAAGCTCTGTTGGCCGTGTTTGATTTCCATTTTTTTGCTCATCCCAGAGATACATAATACATTTAGAGGCCAACGTCTTGGTTTCAAGTTTGTGTGTTCCCCCTGCCTCGTTGTCTGCATTCATACATAAAAGGCCTCCGCCACGGTTTCCTCTTGCAGCTTATACAAACAAACATACCCCTGTTTGCAGATGGAAACAAATATTGATGAAATCAAATTGGGAAGAGAATATTTGATATCTGAGCTTCATGTTTGGATTAAGTTGGGCCTTTTATTGGAAAAGGCCCGTGGAAATTGAGAGCTTGTCACTAATATGAGAAGTAGATGAGAGGAAAAAGAGGGGAACCGTCGCTTTTCTTTGTTTCTTACGTCCCTTTGTCGCCGTGTTTCTGCCATTTTACTGTTTGTCCTTCTATCTGGGTTGGAGTTAACGCCAGTGTGTTCGTCTAAACCGGGGGGAAAAAATCAAAGCGGGAGAGCATGGGAGAATATTCGGCGTGCAATGTTGCACTGTTCATATCAGCAGATGATGTCACATGTCTCCTCAAGTTTAAGTCTCGAGAAGAAATGCTTGCTCGCCATTGGACGGCGGCGTACCTGCGCTGAGATGTAAAGCAAAGTGGCAGACACCCATTATATCTGTGACTCTGCTCTGTGCTGGGAGGTGGCCATTGTTGGAGTACACACACACACACACACACACACTACATATTCAGTCTCGGAGGGCACGTTCCGTCTGTGTTGACTCTCCCGTCTGTCCAAAGTCCTGTTTGTTTTGTCATCATTGTGTTGACAGTGTTTCCATGACAATTTCCCCATGATGACAGTCAAACACATAAAGGTTTAGTCTGCTGTGTTATAAAAAAAACACAAAAGAATATCACACATTTTTCTAGGCGCAACACACATCCATGTATTTAGCTCATTTAGGTCACACCTGGGTGGTGACACACCCTGTTCAGCCTGACGTCTGTCCCCGGGAACTGTCTTCACACGTCTCAGCTGTTGTCAGCGTCACCACGTCGGACCTTGTCGGAATTTTCAAGCAGAAATTTTCTGAATGTGAAAAAGTGGGAAGGCAGCAAGTGGAAAAGAAGAGGCTTCGCAGATGCACTTACAGCTCTGTTAACACAAGTCTTGACTCCCTTGTATTACTTTCAAGGTGTCTAATGAGAATCAGCCTTCGATTATGCCTCTCCAGAAATTCACTTTTAAAATTTGAATATGTTTCATTGCTTTTCAAATTCAAATCAGAAAATTCCCCCCACGCTTTTTCACGTTGGAGTTAAAACTAGCTAAAAAAAAAAATAATAAAAATTGAAGTCATGAGATATGCGCTCAGCAGCCCATTGCTGTTTTTCTTATTAGTTTGATTACATTAGCAAATCAAATTCATTTGTCTCTCAGCCTTTTGAGACACAGTCTGCAATCTGAGTACACTGACTAATCTGCATCAAATAATGTCTGTCTCCATTTCACACACACACACACACACACACACACACACACACACACACACACACACACAGAACGCCACAGAGTAGCAGCGGCAGGCAAAATCACACATTTGCAGAAAACACTCCACAAATATGCAGCCCTCCCTAAAGCAACAACAACAATGCACTGCCGACGTGCACAAATCCACTCATATGATGACATGCGCGCTTTCATATTGCTTGACATCAGACGAGCAGTGACAAATAAATCAGCGCAGCATCCAAGTCGGCGCTAACAAACGGTCAGCTTTTACTATTTTCAATTTGCTTGCATGTGTGTGTGTGTGTGTGTGTGTGTGTTGCGCACATGCCTGAGAAAAACAGCGAGAGAGAGAGAGAGAGAGAGAGGGAGGAAGGACGAGATGATGTGATGTGATATGATATGATATGCTGGCGGGGCATAAAGATAGATGATCATAATTACGCACAGGCCAAACTCCATTTCAAATCATCATCATCCTATTCTATCTGTTGGTGCACATGCACGCACGCATACGCACACGCACACGCACGCGCACACCCGCATGGTGCGGGGATTCACAGAATTCCATGGCCACATATCACCCACTCCTGGACACGCTGCAGATCTGCTGGAAGGAGGACCAGGCTTGTCAAGCCGTCACATTATTACTGACGGTTCATGCAAAGTTCACACACGGCCACAAAGTGGTGATTCTTCCTCAGCTCGCTCGCTCTGTCCATCTTTCCTCCATCCCTTTCTTCCCCTTCATCCCTCAGGTTGCCCCCGCCCCCCCGCCCTCCTCCTCCCCATTCTTTGTCCCTCCGACCTCTCATCCCTCCCTTCCTTTCATCCATCCTTCCTTCCTTTATTTTGTTTCCCACCCAGTTTTCCTTTTCGCTTGTTGTCCTCCTCACCCGCATCTTTCCGCTCCCTCCCTCATTTTTGCTTTTTAATTGTTGCCCCCACCCTCTCCTCCTCTCCCTCTCTTTCCCGCCCTCCATCCATCGCCATTAAATAACAGTCTGGAGGATTCATCCCTCCATCGGGAATAAGCAGGTGGGAGAATAGTATCGGAGCGTGCCTGTCACCAGCTGGGGACGACTTATGGTCTGTGCACACAACACACAACACAGAGACTAATTTTACATCTTATTTATTTATATTTATATATCTTGTCTGTGCGGAGGGGTGGAGGGGGGGCAAGCACATGAACACCTGGGTGGTGACACACCCTGTTCAGCCTGACGTCTGTCCCCGGAACTGTCTTCACAGTCTCAGCTGTTGTCAGCGTCACCACGTCGGACCTTGTCGAATTTTCAAGCAGAAATTTTCTGAATGTGAAAAGTGGGAAGGCAGCAAGTGGAAAGAAGAGGCCGCAGATGCACTTACAGCTCTGTTAACACAAGTCTTGACTCCCTTGTATTACTTTCAAGGTGTCTAATGAGAATCAGCCTTCGATTATGCCTCTCCAGAAATTCACTTTTAAAATTTGAATATGTTTCATTGCTTTTCAAATTCAAATCAGAAAATTCCCCCCACGCTTTTTCACGTTGGAGTTAAAACTAGCTAAAAAAAAAATAATAAAAATTGAAGTCATGAGATATGCGCTCAGCAGCCCATTGCTGTTTTTCTTATTAGTTTGATTACATTAGCAAATCAAATTCATTTGTCTCTCAGCCTTTTGAGACACAGTCTGCAATCTGAGTACACTGACTAATCTGCATCAAATAATGTCTGTCTCCATTTCACACACACACACACACACACACACACACACACACACACACACACACACACAGAACACACGCCACAGAGTAGCAGCGGCAGGCAAAATCACACATTTGCAGAAAACACTCCACAAATATGCAGCCCTCCCTAAAGCAACAACAACAATGCACTGCCGACGTGCACAAATCCACTCATATGATGACATGCGCGCTTTCATATTGCTTGACATCAGACGAGCAGTGACAAATAAATCAGCGCAGCATCCAAGTCGGCGCTAACAAACGGTCAGCTTTTACTATTTTCAATTTGCTTGCATGTGTGTGTGTGTGTGTGTGTGTGTTGCACATGCCTGAGAGAAAACACAGAGAGAGAGAGAGAGAGGAGGAGGAAGGACGAGATGATGTGATGTGATATGATATGATATGCTGGCGGGGCATAAAGATAGATGATCATAATTACGCACAGGCCAAACTCCATTTCAAATCATCATCATCCTATTCTATCTGTTGGTGCACATGTGCGCACACGCACGCACGCACACACGCACGCACGCACACACCCGCATGGTGCGGGGGATTCACAGAATTCCATGGCCACATATCACCCACTCCTGGACACGCTGCAGATCTGCTGGAAGGAGGACCAGGCTTGTCAAGCCGTCACATTATTACTGACGGTTCATGCAAAGTTCACACACGGCCACAAAGTGGTGATTCTTCCTCAGCTCGCTCGCTCTGTCCATCTTTCCTCCATCCCTTTCTTCCCCCTTCATCCCTCAGGTTGCCCCCCCCCGCCCCCCCCCCGCCCTCCTCCTCCCCCATTCTTTGTCCCTCCGACCCTCTCATCCCTCCCTTCCTTTCATCCATCCTTCCTTCCTTTATTTTGTTTCCCACTCCAGTTTTCCTTTTCGCTTGTTGTCCTCCTCACCCGCATCTTTCCGCTCCCTCCCTCATTTTTGCTTTTTTAATTCGTTGCCCCCCCACCCTCTCTCCTCCTCTCCCTCTCTTTCCCGTCCTCCATCCATCGCCATTAAATAACAGTCTGGAGGATTCATCCCCTCCATCGGGGAATAAGCAGGTGGGAGAATAGTATCGGAGCGTGCCTGTCACCAGCTGGGGACGACTTATGGTCTGTGCACACAACACACAACACAGAGACTAATTTTACATCTTATTTATTTATATTTATATATCTTGTCTGTGCGGAGGGGTGGAGGGGGGGGAGGGGCAAGCACATGAAAAGAGCAGGCGGGCTTCCCAAATACAAACACACAGAACACCAGCTGATAGGCAACTGTTTGAGTTTGTTCTCTGCTCAGCGTCCAGCTCAGTGTTTTGAGGGAGGGGCTGCTGGTTCATTTTCAAAAGTATTTTCTGTACATTTTCATGCTTAGATGTCTCCCAGGGACACTGTGGGTACAATTTGCTGATTTTAAATTCATTAAACTGTTCAACCTGAAGTATAAAAAGAGTTCATTGTGACATAAAAACAGGATTATTTTATTAAAAAAAAAATAATCTGTTCAGCCATTTAAAGAGGCCATACACTTCAGTTAAAGTAGAATACTGACATCCTCCTTCCTGTTTCTGATAGTTTTTGCGCAGTAGTAGTAGTAGTAGTATTAAGTAGTAGTACTACTATTAGTAGTAGTATATATATACTATAGGAGGCTCCATTCTCATACAAGTGTGTCACTGTCCATCTGATGTATGCTGAAGGTTCGTCGCTGCTCTTTACACTTGCAAGCACCCAAAAGCCGAACACACGTCACCATCACGGAGTGCTTTTCTGTCTATTTGATGGGACGTTTCATCTGCAGGCTGCGATCCCAGCTGGCTGCCTTATTGTTAGGGTCAAACTGGTGTGTGTGTGTGTGTGTGTGTGTGTGTGTTTGCGGTCCTCTTAGCAGAGCTGATTCATTCATGATGCATTTAACCAACATAAACAACATGTTTATAATGTGCGTGCATGCGCGCGCGCGCGTGTGTGTGTGTGTGGGGTGCATGTAAGTGTGTGTGCTGTCCATCAAGCCACACACACACACACACACACACACACACACATGCAGCCGTACCAAACCATTGGCTTGGTTGCTGATGATGACATATGAGTTCCTGGCCTTGGTAATGGCTGTTAAATCTCATAATTACACGCTTCTTTATTGCAATGCATAATGACCCCGCAGCACTATTGGACAATTAATTAAGATTTTCAGCCCAGGCTTTTTCAGGCCCAGATGAGGAGGTAGAATGAGGTCTAATGTTCTTGTCTTGGAGCGAGAACATTAAGGCAGGACGCTGCAGGAAGAGAAGGCTGTCTCCCAGCGTGCATTCATTTTCATCTTTGTCTTTCCCCCTGCGTGTATGTGTGTGTGTGTGTGTCCATCTATGGCTGCGTGTGTGTCCGTCTGTGGCTGCGTGTGTCTCTTCTGTCTGCCTTCATTGCTCCATTGTTGAGCCCGTCCTCTCCGTGCTTGTCCCGGATGATGATATTGGAGACCATATCTCTAATCTGTGAATGGTAAATTAATCCCTGTGGAGTTTCCTGCGGTCCTCTCTCTATGGGAAGCTACGGGGGATTAGGAAGATAGAATCAACACGGCCTCATAATCTCATATCCAGACACCCGGCCTGGACAGGCACCGTTGGGTTTGTGTTTTAGAGCCACGATCAGCATTTTTTTTTTCTTGAACAAATGCAAAAAAAATAAGTGAACTGTGGTCACACACACACTTCTCTGCATGTTTTAGGTTTGTCATCTGTCCATTTGATAAGCAAATAAAATTTGCCATTGTCCCTTACGCCTCCACCAATGTCACCTGGGACACAGTCCTGCCCTCACAATCCTGCACAGGAAAATTTATTATGGCAGGATATTGTTCTGCAAAGTTAATCCACCAAAAGATCAATAGACTGTCACAGGCCAGTTAATTGAACAAGCTGGGAAAGCGAAATAAATACAGGACAGGCAGACTGACGGACGGACGGACAGACGCTCACCCAGTTTGTTTTTTTTTACAGTATGTTTTCACCGGGTCCCGGTGACCTGCATCCCGCTCTTAATCCCGCGTGGCTTATCCGCAGGTGTGAATTTTTAATACGAGCTCCAATCAGTGTGAGCTTCCCCCGGCGTTTCCGCTTTTGGTCGAGTGGCAGTGGTCAATTCGAGAAAATAACGCTGCCATTTTTTTTTCGGACGAGAAATGTTTCAAATCGCCGCCCGCAAACCCGTTTGTCAGCAGTGCGGCTGAGACAGACGCACAGACAGAGCGCGCCGTGTGTAAGCCTCTCAGTTCTGTGCACACAAGGTTAATTCCCCCGACAGATATGTGCACACAGGCTCAACACATCCGTCCACACACACACACACACACACACACACACACACACGTGTGCGGTGGTCATTTCTGCCTGCATCAGCATTGTATCAACGCAGGCACAGCCGGGATGACAGGAAGATGGTAGATTTAGTTGAAAAAAAGGGAAGAAAAGAAAGTGAGGCTAAACGGGAATAGAAATTATATCTTAAAAAAAACAAAACAGAAATAGTGCTGCACATTGTTTATATCAGTGAGACAATTTCCTCTGGAGAAAAGCAGCCCTCTTCAATTTATGTAAAGACAAGAAGACTTGCAGCCCCCCCGACACACACACACACACACACAAACACCTCTGCACTGCCGGCGTGGAGCTCGAAGCGGGTAATTAAAATGTAAATATTGATATTTTATTATTTCAAATGCCTGCGCTGCCATGCTCTTAATGTCACTCCATCTGTCGCCTCCACTGAGACGCGGGGTCGTCCTCCTCGACCGGTTGCCCCCCCGCCGGGCGAGCTGCTCCCCACCCGCTCCCCACCACCCAGCCGCCAGCCGCCCAACACTTGCAACCAGCTCCGCCCGCCGTCCCGGCTGCTTTTCCTCATCTCCGCTTTTTGCCTCTAATTAAGTGTTAAATATCAGCGGCCGCAACTGCAGAGGCAGCGCACCTCCTTCCCCCTCCCCCACCCCTATCCCCCGCCCCATGCACCCCCCACCCCCCCCCACCCAGCGCGGCGGGCGGAGAGTGCGCTCGTCTCGGCCGCGACAGCGCAGGGAAGATTTTAGGTGTTAATCTTGCGCTTGCTGCTGATGGTGTCTAATGTATGCAATTAACAGGCAGCGAGGGCTGAGGGTTTGGTAATTAGCTGGCTGTTCACACTGATTAGAGGCCACTGCGAGCCTGTGACTGCTCCGCTCTCCCCCAGGCCGCACGTCGGGAGGAGGGGCGGGCGGAGGGGGGCAGAGGGTAGGGAGGGGTGGGGGCGGGGAGGTGAAGATGGAAGAAAGAAGAGAGGAAAAGAGACGATTTTTGAAAAGCGCGTTGGAGGGGCTGGAGGTGGAGGTGGCGGCGAGCCTTGTTTGTGCTGCGCTGGAATGCAGACGCAGTCGAGGCCAACTGGCAGGAGTTCCGGTGGTGGTGGTGTTGTTGGGGTTTTGTCTGTTTCTTTTGTCAATGAAACGAACCAACAACTAATCTGCAGCTCGTTTTGCTCCCCGAAATGAAATCAATACTGCTTACAACAATCATGGACTTTTTTTTTTTTTTTTTTTAAATCACCTCTTGGTGTCGTGCAGGTTTTTTTATGACATACTTGGCTCCAGTGTCATTCAGTGGATTTTTATTCTTCTATCAGTGGTTCTCCAGACATAAACATGTCATGAACACAAAAGCAGAACCTTGCTTTTGATTGGCTCTCTGAAGTCCAGTCCCCCAAAGCATTAATTAGCCTGCACGTCCTCTGAGTGAATACCACTGGTGGCCACTGAACGCCCATTGGGACTTTAGAATTGTATTTTACAATTCAAAGACGCAGTTTTGCAGTATTTTGTACCTGCTCTAATTGATATGTACGTGCGGCATGTACTGCGAGAACCTGAATGTTGTGTTGTCGTGTTAGTATTCACAGTTGCAGGGTTCAATTGCTGCGGGAGCGTCCGGAAAATTTGAATTTCAATGTTTTCTTCACGTGGATTGTTCCAGCGTGTGTTGTCCTTTTAAGTGGTTGTTGTTTTGACCAACCTGTCCACCAGCCGCTCCATGAATAATTCCAGACAGACATGGGTGACAACTGCAACTTGACTCCTGCACAGAGACAAACAGCTCTGATTCTGGCTTTTCTTATAAGTCACTTCAGTCGGCTTGTAGTAGATGTGCACGTAGAAGTGCGTGTGTGTGTGTGTGTGTGTGTTAGTTAGTTAGTGCGAGTGTGTCTTTAAGCCCCTCCAAATTAGCTGCTTCTCTGGCTAGATTTGTTTCCATTTCGTTGCGCATCTCTGTGTAATTGGGTCAGCTGGTGTGTGTGTGTGTGTGTGTGTGTGTGTGTCAAAGTGAAAGCGTTTGCCAGCGCGCTTGTCATTTGAGTATATCATGTGTGCGTGTGACTGTGTGCATGTGCACAAGCACAGGCGTGTGTGTGTGTGTGTGTGTGGTTTCAGCTTGGCTAAGGCCGTCGCAGGGGGTCCATATTCATTTGGGCCGGCGTCTGGCCGTATGGTACAAAACAGTGTGAGATTTTGCGCACGTGCGCGCGCGCGCGCACTGGAGGAGCGTCACGAGGGAGCACTTGCTTTGCCCAGCGTGCAACAGTGTGCGCACTAACACAAATCTAAACGGCAATGAGCAGAGAAAGTGGTTCCGAAAGAGAGCGCGGGAGTCGAATTGCGTGTGCCGAACAAAGACGCAGCACGCGCACGCACATGCACATGCACGTGCACACGCACACACACTCACGTGCAGGGCAGCGATGTGCTGGGAACTGTTGGAAACTTCACGTGTCCTAATGCAATCTCTATCTCAGTGGGCCAGAAGACTTAAATCTGTCCCCCGCAGAACACAATACGTGTGCGCGCTGCACATGGACAGTCCACCAGTCTGCTCCGCTCACACCTGCAACCAGCGACAAGACGACTTGAAGCTGTTTTAAGTCGCAGCTCTTTGGTAAAATAAGAAATATCATGAAATAAAAATGATTATGTATTAAATTCTTAAATACAGATGAATAATATTGATTGATTAATGTAATTGCAGAGATACATATGACGTACATATTTTCCCAAATCCCCCCCGCGACGATTTTGGCCATGTATTGCACGTCCATGTGGTGGAGGTCAGAGGTGAGACGAGGCAACGCTTGGGTGGACTTCAAGCAGACCAATCAGGTTTCAAGCTTCTAGCAAAAGGGACACTTAAAGTGCAAGGCATCCTATTGGTGCAATTTACGACACTGACGCACACTGAGATATTGTCATCTTTTTCTTGCTCTTGTTATAATGCGATAAACCATCTCATTCTGATAATTACAGTTGTCTCCACTCTAATCTTTTCTTATTGGGCTTCTGGTGTTTCAGGGCAGCTTCTTTGGCACTTCACCCATTCTCGTTCCTCCCACTCTCATTTCTGTAAAGGAAGCCAACCGGTTGGGAAATTGTTTAAAAACACTTTTTAAAAACGCTTTTCATTGTTCCTTTGGCAAGATGGAGGAGTGAGAATTCAGTGTTAAGATGCCAGCCAGCCAGCAGCCGGGCGAGGTTAGCGGCACGCTGCTTCGTGTGAATTCAGTTTGGCCGGGTTGCGTTGCGCTGTGTTTCGGTGACAACGTGTGAACCGCCTTTTTACGACTTTGAGACCGATAAGTTGCGATAAGAGCGCGAAGCCCCTTGCTGTTAAGTTGCCGAGACACGTTGAGGAGCTTGTGGTCAAACATGTCTCAAAGCGACAGTCGTGCTGGACAGAGTGCAAACAGTGTAAGCAGGGGGGCCTGCTGTGGAGCCACGTGCACCTTATATGCAACTTAACACAAACAATATAAGCAGTTCTCGAACATAATCAATTCTGAACGCCTCGTGGCGTTAGACATATTGAAGTTATTTGTTGAAACAGTTTCTTGGATGTACGTTTTCTCTCTAAAACGCAGTGCTACTCTCATAGACAAATGGCTTCATTGCTTTTACAAACCACACACACACACACACACAAGTGCACTGGTAGCTATGAGCATCGCAGTCTCTTCTCACTGGTTCCCATTTGCCCTGTAACCACAAGAAAACAACTATAGGCCTCTTGGATTCATGTGTTTGCGCGTGTTTACGTAGCAACTGGGGCATGAGAGAGGGCTATCCTGTGTGTGTGTGTGTGTGTGTGTGTGTTCATGCACATGCGTGCGTGTGTGTGTGTGTGTGTGTGTGCGCGCCAGATTGTTGTGCGGTCTCGGGTGTAAACGTGCAGTCAAGACTCATTTGGCAGACAAACAGGCCGCAGGGTGGCTGGGGAATCGACGCGCGTGTTTACGTGTGCTTGTCTTTGTGTGTGTGTGTGCACGCATGTGTGTGTGTGTGTGTGTGATAGAGCAAAAGGAAGAAGGCGAAGGCGCGAGAGCGACCAGCAGAGTTTAATTCCCTATGACTGCGCTGCAGCCTCCTTCTGTCAGACCGATGTATGGCGTGCGCAAGCGCACACACACCTACATACACACCTACACACACACAGACACACACACACACACACACACTCGCAGGTGCGACCAAGTTTCTAAATATTTCAGCAGAAGCGTCACAAGAAGAAATGCAAGACGCGCACGTCAACCCCGCTGGAACAGGAGGAGGTTAGCGGCTCGGCCCTGACGCACCTCTTAACTCCTGGACGCCAGAAACAGTCGACTTTACAGTGACGATGAATGTTGCATAGGTGTGTTTGTGTTCATCAGCTGTTACTAACTTTGCATTACATCGAGACATTGTCTGGCGACTGTGCATTGCTGCCCAGTCAGCTGACCCCCGGCCTGTCGTCCAGGCCAGATTTTTTTTCTTTTTTTTCATTTTTTCTTTTTATTCATTTTTTTCTGTTTTTTGTTTTTTCTTCCTTTTTACTTCCTGTTTCTTTTTTCTCATTTTTTTTCCCTTTTTCTCATTTTTTTTTCTCTTTTTTTTCTTTTTTCTTTTTCGTCTTTTTCAGTTTCCTGTTACTTTTTTCTTTTCTTTTTTTGTCTTT